>VUJU01001912.1:14429-46301 GCA_009835225.1 Aphis craccivora
AAGGCTCGTAGGTGGTACGCAAAGAAATTTTAACTTAAACATTAACCTAAAAATTGAGATTTTTTTTACTTTCATAAATATAAAATAATAAAAAAGCAGGCAAGTGGATATCGTTCTGCTGTACATTAGGTGCCGTATGGATCATTGTTATATATTATAGAAGTGTTAAATTTGAATCCAATGATAGTTATCATTGTATACGAAAAACGATTCTGAACGGAGATGATTTGTCAGCCTATAGGAAATAATTTTCAGTGGTTGGTGAAAAAGGTGGTTTATGTTTTAATGGCCTGAATACGTCAAAATTTAAGTTATTTTATAATTATTGTAAGCTAAACTTATGAAAAATCTTGTATTAAATTTTCAACTCTTAGCTACTTATACACAATTTTTTATGAATTATACCTACAAAATATTGACTTTGATTTTGATTTTTTTGATTTTGACGAATTTTTGTCAATATTTGAACTTCAAATGCTAATAAAAAATATTGTGCCTATGTATTCTTATAATTTTTTAATCACTATAAGAATAACTTATGAGGAACTTTGTATTAAATTTTCAAGTGTTTTTGGTATCCAAAAATTTTTTATCGACACTTCAAAAAAAATTTCTCAAAAAAATCGAAAATTTCTGTGGTCTATAAATAATTCAAAAAAATTCAAAATTTTTTGAAAATTTAACTGTATATAGATAACTCTGACATAAATATTTGGTGAAAATTTCAATAATTTACAGTGATTAGTTTTTGAATTACAACCATATAAAAAAATCGATTTGGTCGAAAACTTGTTTTGCGTAAAAATTCCCGTTTTTCCTTAATTGTTTTTTGGTTTTTCCCGGCGCTTTTGAAAACTATTGGGAAATTCAAAATATGACCTCCCCAATGCACCAACTAGATTCATTTTGCTAGGTACATAGTTTGAAATTGAAGCATTAAACTTTCTCGTGTACACAGACACAAAAAAAAAAAAACACACAACATTGTAAAATCAATACATTCATCGCTTCGCTCAGAATCTAAAAATGTACTACATAATAATATTATATTTGTTCAAAAAACAGACCGTTTTAAAGAAAAAAAGTCGATTAAGTGGTACCGCTCTGCTTTACATTAGATGCCGTGTGGATCACTATTATATATTATAGGAGTGTTAAATTTGAATCCAGTGATAGGTGTCATTGTATACGAAAAACGATACTGAACGGAGATAATTTGTCAACCTAGGATATAATTTACAGTGGTTGAAGAAAAAGTGATTTATATGTTAATGGCCCAAATACACCAAAACGTAAGTCCTTTTATAATTATTGTAAGCCAAACTTATGAAAAATCTTGTATTAATTTTTCAACTCATATCTGTGTGCAAAATATGCTCTCATAGATATTACATAGTAGGCACATTAAGACATGAGAAGTTTATAATTTTGACTTAGAGACTTCTCTGGACTCTGAGACATCTCCATGACGCTTAATGCCACGTATTGTGAAGTTAGTGCATGCGATGTCGCAAGACAGTGGTGTATGACGTTACGTCATACTGTAACTTCCATGCGCCATCACCCATTTTCATCACACTGACTTCATAAAGAGTTCACATAGAGAATTTTTCAGGAAAAAAGTTCAAAATAATTTTTTAATTACTCCAATTTGTCGAGCGAGACGGATTTGAACCCACCACCCCTATCTTAAATGAACCTACACCTAACCTACTGAGACAACCTACTCAGATAATGAATGGTATATTATATGTATAGTGTATTTAGCTCCACCAGTCACGAGTTCGGTAGTTCGGTGGTGGTTTCTAGGGGGATGATGGGTGCGATCGCCCCCCCTTCCGTGGGATTTTTTTACTGTTATATTCTGTACGTTATTTTATTTTCACTATAGATGTTTAAACTTTTTTGAAGGTATGGGGGGCCAAAAAATTGAAAATATCCCCTCCCTTGATGTTTTATTAAAACTGCCACTGGACTGTAGGTAAATTATAAAAAACGCATCAGAATACAGTGAAACCTCCTCCAACCGATACCACAATAGATGGCATCTATTAATTTCCTACGTATTTTTTGTGAACGACCATATATTAATTATATGTTCTCATTTTATTACACCTCTTTCTGACAGTCCCATTGGAATCTGCTATTCAAAGGTTTAACTGTACCTGCATCTTTACATTTCATATATTCACCTTTCATAAATATAATATTTGTATTATTTATTATTTTTTACCTTAATTGTTAACTTAACACTGGAGGTCAAAGCTTTAGCGTCACCGATTTTGTTCAAATGTTATTATGTTCATTTAGAGTGATTAAAATTGATTGTAGGTACCTATAGGCTATATAGGCTAGATTGGGAATAGTATAATAATATGATTAAATGGTTTATACTTATAAAAAATATTTAGTATTATTATATTCAAGCTGTTACAAGTAATAATTATTATGTATTACTATATAGTATATAGGTAATCCGAAAACTTTTATTTGGTAAGTAGGTTACTATACCGTATAGTTCCTAAAATAATGAACTTATACCTATACCTAAATAAAATAAAAAAACAACTCATTAATTTAAACTTTTTAATAAATGTTATTCTTTATAAATATTACTAAACCTAAAAATTGCTAAAATTGTAACCAGTTATCAAACAAATTTATAATTTAGTGAACAAACATGAGACTATTATGTAGCAATTTATTGTAATATTATAAGATTAAGATAGGCACCTATCTTTTTTACAATTCTTTAAATAATAGATCTATAAGCAGGGGTGAATCTTGGATATTTTGATAGGGGAGGGGAGCACATATAAATTGTATAATTTGAATCATAATTAATAATAAATAAAAATAATACATAATAGGTGATAATTATGAAACATTTATAAATAGCAAAATTAATAAAAGTACAAAACATATAATATGTATTAACATATCAATTAAAATTTAAATACTGTTCACTAGCTGTTTAATAATAAATTTTAAAAAACATTAGAAATAATGCTACAAAAATATTATATAGTATGTAATAATGTAATGGCTACTGACTTATGAACATCAATTGGGAATGAAAAAAAATTATACCTTATACAGTCTACATCAATTGATATTAGTGAAGGTTTTGGAATAATATCATGAGCATAAAATATTTTTATAATATCTGATGACATGGGATGGTGGAATATTGGAGATAAATTATATTTAAGAACTTTAAATTTAATTGCACCATTTATACATTTAAGTATGTGTACTACTTTTACTAAACCATGATCTTTAACGTATATAAAATTATCTTTTAAATTTGAATTATTTATAACAAAATTTTCTTAAATAATTTCTCTATAATAGGTTTCATAAACAGAGTTATTTACTGAAGCATCATAATTTATTTTATTTTTGAGAATGGGGTAGTTGAGTTTAACAGAAGTAGATTCAATTTTTATTTCTTCTATTACACGGTTATAAGTATCTTTTAGGGGATACCTAGCATTTTTACAACTTTTTTTTACAAATTGCAAATAGTTCTCATATTTGAATGCAAAAAATTGATCCAAACATCCGTGTATGAGTACAAAGTCAGAAATATTAATTAATCCATGTACATTGTATCCTACATAATCTGGACCATAGTGAGAAGGATAATCACTTACAAACTGTTTCAATAAATTTTTAGCAACACTGTTGTAAGTATAACATGTTCTAGTAGAAATTAATAATCTAATAGCACAGCATAGAATCATTAAATGTTTTAAAAAAGTAGTTTTCAAACGACCTTTCAAAACAATTGGTCCTGTGTATATTAGAAGTCCTAAACTCACTAGCTTTCCAGTACTCAAACTCGTCTAATGGTCTTGGCAAGCGATTGAATTTAGCAGGCATAAAAGATTTAATGTTAAATAATTCTTCAGATATACTATCAGGGTTTACAAGCCGTACTGGTTTTTTACCTTTTACCCAAAAACTCAACAATTTTTTCATAACCCCTAAACAGACAGTATGCGTGTATTCTAATACATCTACAGATGGTATATCAACCGGAAAATCTTCTATAGGACTTATATCTTTGTGATAAAATTCATCCTTTTTGTCCCGGAATGATTGGTTATTTCTTAAAGGAGCATCCATATTCAAATATGCCATTCGATTATTTATGAAATCACCTTCAACAGTGCTGGAATTACACCCATAGTATGCATTATGACCTTTAACATTTAAAATAAATGCTTTGACAGGAGCGTCACGTACAATTTGAACTATCTTAAATTTTAATATTTTATCATTTATAGTTATACCATAAGATAAAATATTTTTCATTTCATTTATAAATTAATTTAAATAATCATGGCTTGAAGTAGGCTTTTTAAACTTATTATGATATAATCCAACAGGGATTACAACTTTTGATAACTGTTGAATATTCACAAAACAAATAAGTACCTATGGGCCAAAAACTTGATTTTGAGCTAGATGTGAGAGGTAAGCCATCAACGTTCATTCCAAATACTATTTTAATATCTTTATCAAAACTATCAAGATGTGTCATTAAAATCTTAGACATCATAAATTCAACACCAAAATTAATATATGACCCTGGATGTACACTTATGATTCTATGGTCCTTTAGTTTTGGTGTTTTCAGTAAAGTTCTAGTAGTTTGGGGTAGATCATAGCCTTCAGATATTAATATTTCTAAAAGTTCATTTACACAGTTATGGGATACATGGTATTCCATTGTCCATTTACTTAGTTTTAAATCTAAGGAAGTTTTCTTTGAATTGTCAAAATGATCAGAATTTAATAGATGATCATTATCGTTAATATTATTATTACTACTTAATGTTGTTCTATAATTATCAATTAATTGTTCAGAAGGTTGCAAAATATTATTTGTTTCTTTACACACAATTTGAGGAGAAGTATCCAAATTGTTAAATATTTGAGCTTCCACAAATGGTACAAAAATATTTTGAGGCATGTCAGGTGATGGCTGCTCAGCTATTTCCTTTTTAATGCACCTTATAAAATGTCTTTTAAATATTGAATGCATATTCTTTTTTTCTTTATCTGTTATTAAAAAAAATGAACAAGATATTTAGTTATTAATAACAAATATATTTAATTATAGATGCAAATATATACAAATATTAGGAACCTTATAAATATACGTAAAATTATGTGTTCATTCTTTAATCTTTATACACTATACCAATAACATATTATTATGAACCTTACAAAATATATGTAAAATTATGTGTTTATGCTTCATACATGCCATATACCTAAACCTATCGAGTATTTTAAAAACTACCACATTTTAGATAGTTTTAAAATACTATTTTAAAAAAAAAACTTAAATAAAAAACAGTTCATTTTTTTCTCTTGATAGCCGTTAACTTCCATTTTTGAACCAATTTTTTACGTTGCTCTCAAATTCCATGTCTGTCACTGTAAAAGTCCTTAAACATACATCTGAAAAATAATATAAGACAAAATTAAACTCATTGTTTAAATGGAAAATATGTAATTTACAGGACACCATTTAAATTTTTTTATTAGAATAATATTTTAAAAGTACACAATTTTCTATTGATTTATCAAATTATTAAAAAACAACATGATTGACAAAGTTTTCTATCTAATAATATTTATTTATTATATTTTATATTTTTTAAATTTGTATAGGTAAATAAATTTAAAATATAAGCAGGTACTATGTAGATAAATTACCTTTTATAATTGCAATTAATTGTAATTGCTTCAATGGGTTGTTATTCCTAAACTCCGTCCAAGAGTATTGAGTTGCTAATTGGTTGGTAAAAACTCTAGCAAAAACTCTTTTTGTTAAATTGACCACATTAAGACCATCAATTTGGTCACAAATTTGGTTACAAAATTGATCTAAAGATACATTATATTTAAGTTAACATCTGTGTTATAAAAGTTGTTTAAAAAATATTACTTACCATTTGTTTTTCAAATGTAGCATCTAATAGTTTTGTTTCAATGTTTTGAAGAGCTTCAAAGCTTGTAATTGGAAACAAACTGACTACACTATTATCATTATTTTTATTTAAGAATACACTGTCTTCCACTAATGATTCTAATTTCTTATCAATACGTTTGACATAAGCAAATATAGTAGCAATTTGTTCAACCATATTTTGGTGATTTTGTTCATTTTGCATTTTATTTACTACAAAAATATGAATTATAATAAATTAAGAATCATGATAGTATTATTATTTACAAAATGTATTTATTTTCAATCAGTTTACAAACAAAAATTAGGTACTTATAAATTGTTATAAAATAACATCAGACTAAATTATTTAGTATTAAGATACGTACATGGCATAACATGACTAGGTATTTGTTTCTAATGATAATGTTTCTGTTATCGGTTCTTATAGTATTCCATTTACACAATTTAGTGCAGCTGAAAATTCAAACAGTCTGATTACATGTAGAATACAATCTTATATAGTTCCTGAGTAATGAGCGCTATTTTCATAATTTTTTATCTAAATCTTAAATGGTACATATACAAAATCACTGATAGTTAACATAAATTTTACTTATGTAATTTAAATATTAATACCTCTAAATATCAATATCACTGCTACAAAATAAAGTTTATAAAGAAAATAGTAATTTTGTGTAATTTTTAAACATACATTTACAAGAAATAACACTTACTATAATAGTAATAGTACCTAATGGTAACCTACTGTAACATACATAAAAAAAAAATAGAAACACTGAATTATTTGTATACATACATGTTATGCTTTGAAACATTTCATTATCTGTTTGAAAATAATTTGAACGAGAAGTGTTAATAAATGGTCTACTGACCACTGTTTCGTCATCTAACACTGTCTCTGTAGCTGGTTTGTCCTGAACACTTTTTTAAAACTTTTTTAGGAGTTAAAGAAGCACTGCTGATAGCTAAAACAAATTGAAAATAAAATAATATTAATTATTATGCATAATTAGATATGACTTATATGTTTATTATTTATTTATATCATGAACTCTAGATGTCAATATCACTGCTACAAAACAAAGTTTTAAAAGCAAATAGTATATATACATGTTATGCTTTGAAACATTTCATTATCTGTTTGAAAATAATTTGAACGAGAAGTGTTAATAAATGGTCACTGACCACTGTTTCGTCATCTAACACTGTCTCTGTAGCTGGTTTGTCCTGAACACTTTTTTTAAACTTTTATAGGAGTTAATGTAGCACTGCTGATAGCTAAAACAAATTAAAAATAAAATAATATTAATTATTATGAATAAATAAATATAACTTATATGTTTGTTATTTATTTATGTCATACAAATTAATATTAAGTTTATAAATCTTTGAAATATTTTAAATATTATTAATTTATGATACTTACAGATATCGCTATCATCCTGCTGGAATGTCTTATAATATGTTCTTTTTTTTGTTTGTAAAACTGGTGATTTCGGAATAACTCTAACCGTGTGTTCTGACTCAGAAGCTGATGCAGAAATAAATATCTGTCTTTCTTTTGTTGTAGCTTCTTTATAATTATCTAAATATATTCATGAGATTAAATAATTTGACAAAATTAGTTTTAAAAAAAAAAAATTGACTTTTATAACAATATGCAAATAATGAAAGTTAAATCACCGTAAATTGTCTATAAATCATATTATAAATTTATTATTAACTATCCTACTGTATATTACTAAGATATAAATAATAAATATTCTATAATATTATGAAAATTGAATTTAGTGCCTGCTGTACTACAGAGTAAAAATATTACTTATAAAATATAAATAATACAGGGTATTTTGTTTATAATTCCAACAGGAAATTTGTCAACAATATGAAATAAATATTAGAAATTACTTACCATAGTACTGAGATACTATTTTGACTGGATATGTTGGCCAATCATTGCCATATTCTGCATGCTCCGATATCATTTTAGATATGTTACCAGTTTTTGGCTATCTGGAAATCCACATATTACCACATGAAATCAGCCAACTATCTGGTATTACTGAATATTTGTTTTCTTTTTCAAAATAACCAATAGTCCACTAAATTATATGAAGAAATTAATATGTACAAAGGCGTCTAAATATATATATATATATGTACGATACACAGTATTCTGATAAAGACATAGGTAGGTACCTACTTTAAGGTAATTTGTCCAACAGTAAAAGATAGTAAACTATGTCACCTTTATTAAAATATTTAAATTTTTAACAAATTACATTTAACACCATAGACAATTTGTTTTAGATATAGGTATTTAAAATATTACAGGAAATTTTTAATATTATTATACAGTATAGGTACTTATATTTTATGATATTGCATAGGTATCACATATCGACTACAGAAAGTGTATCTGAAGTTAAACCAATAAAAAACATATTAGGTACAAATCAATAAAAAGTTATATTAATAATATAAATATTATAATTTATTTTGGTTAGCAAGGCTAGAAAATATTAGTTAAATTCTTAATAGTTTATTTTAACCATTGTATGGTAAACCTCTATGTAAGCTATAATTAAAACCAAAAATGACCAATGCTATTTCGACATTTGTAATTTGCCGCACATGTCAATTAAAGCATAAGCACATAAATATTACCAGGTTTTAATTCTGTTAGGAAATTATGATTAAATTAATAGCGGCCAGCGGGTTTAAGAGTTAAATCTTAGTGTGAAAACTATTAGAGACTTGGCCCCCATCAACATTTTCCGACTAAACGGCTGTTGGATCTGCCACTGTCTTAAATATATTTTTTTAATATAGCGTTATACAATTAACAATATAACTATAATAGTGAAAATAAAATAACCTAACCTAACCTAACTTGAACATTTAATACAAAGTTTCTCATAAGTTATTCTTAAAGTGTTTAAAAAATTACAATAATACATAGCGCAATTTTTTTTTATTAGGATTTGAAGTTCAAATATTGACAAAAATCGTCAAATTCTTGAATATTTGCAAATTATTTTGTAGGTATAATTCATAAAAAAATTTGTATAAGAAGCTAAGAATTGAAAATTTAATACAAGATTTTCCATAAGTTTAGCTTACATTAATTATAAAAGAACTTAAATTTTGGTGTATTCAGGCCATTAAAACATAAACCACCTTTTTCACCAACCACTGAAAATTATTTCCTATAGGCTGACAAATCATCTCCGTTCAGAATCGTTTTTCGTATACGATGATAACTATCATTGGATTCAAATTTAACACTCCTATAATATATAATAATGATCCATACGGCACCTAATGTACAGCAGAGCGGTACCCACTTACTCACTTTTTAATTCTTAGTTATTAACACTATTTTAATTATTACCTATTATTATATTATATTATTGTCGCTGTGAATATTTATATAATATGTTAAAAATTACGTACCAACGCACTATCGGCCGCCGTCCAATACCGGTTATATAATATTATAATATTATAATATTATATTTCATTATTATAGCCAAAGGCATACGTTTTTATATTATAATATTTTTAGTCTTTCACCAGCGTTTATGCAGTAGCCAGTAACGCATGTTTGTTCGTGCGCTAATCGCCGTAGAAATTTGTTCTATTAAGTGCTAATCTTGTGTGCGCAAATCGCCACTAAGTTTGTTAATAAAGTGCTATTGTTCCTGGGTGCGAATCGCCACTGTTTTTTATTGTACTATTATAGCGTAAGCGCGAATCGCCACCTTATTTGTTATTATTGCTTGGCGCTAATCGCCACTTATTTAATATTTCTTATAATCATAGTTTGGGGTGTGAATCGCCATATTATTAACTATTGTTTTATTATACATTATTATTATTGGGCGCTAATAGCTATTCAAATTTTATATTTATTATATCATATTATTAAGTTTTGTGAGCGCTAATCGCCACTAAAATTTGACACTATTATTTATACTATATAGACGCTAATCGCCACATTTATTTGAATTTATTTATTTTGTTATTCCTCGTGTATTATTTTTATTATTTGTGTCTGTGTGTGTCAAATTATTATTTTTGTTTTTATTTTTTATTATTTATTTAAGTTTTTTATGTATTACTTTGTATTCTGTGTATACCTTTTGATAAATTTTAAAATTGTTGTAAATTATTTTTGTAAATTATAAATTCATACCTATCATTATAAACTCATAGCTACCAACATTTTGTATTATATTATGTATATTTAAAAAAAAATGTAATTGGAATTAAATTTCCGTTAATAAAGATTATTATTATTATTATTATTATATACACACGTACACACACCACCACACACTAGCACTCTCTGGTTTTGCTCGGCGACCCCGTCCACTTCCTTTGAGTCGCTATACAAATATACACACATACCTACACAGGTCGGTCGGTGTGTGAGTGTAGCGTAACGAAGTATCACGGTACTAAGCGCATGTACTATTAATGTACGTTCTCGGCCCAAACATATTATATAGATAACACTAATATAAACATTTTGTGAAAATGTCAAATTTTACAGTAATTCGTTTTTGAGTTAGGTACAAGTGAATAAAAAAATTTATTTTGTGGAAAATGGTTTTGCGTAAATATTCCCGTTATTTCGTCACTTTTTTTCTTGGTATTCCCGATTTTTTTTAAAACTACTGGAAAATTCTTACTTTTGATCTGTAAAAAGCATCTAATATATTCACTTTGCTATCGGAAACTACCCCTGAAGTTTCAAATTAACGCATTATTTCGACATGTTATGCTGTACACACACACACACACATATCATTGTAAAGCCAATACATTTATCACTTTGTTCAATAGTCCTTTCGTGTTCACGGATGCAAAAAAAAAAAGAACACACACTTTATTGTAAAATTAATAAATACATCAGAATTTAAAATATTTTAAGCATATATCAATATATTTTAGTAAAATCTTAACCAAATTTATATATTTTATAAATTAAAATCATGGTTTTTTATATTGAATGGCAACTGAGGTATACATGACTGAGGTTATACATAACCTAATCTTAGGCTAACCTATATTTCAATTAAAAAAAAAAAAAAATTGATTATTGCAACATTTTATGAGCAAGTTAACAGGTTTTTATTTTATTTTTTTTTTTAATATCACTACGATTATAAAATATTTTGTGAGTTGATGACTATTGGAAAATATTCCACGTTTTATTTAAACGAATTAAATAATACAAAGTAATCATTGTGGTTTAGTATATTATCGAATTACAGTTTACGTTTGGGAAATGTGAATTTGAAGTTTAAATACATAGTATTTATTATTATAGAACATAGTAGACATTATAATATTAATATGTCAAATAATAAGATTGCTTGAAAATAATATTTATTTTATGAATAAATAATTGGTAAATTTATAATATTTACAAAGTATAATGATTTTCTGTTACAACAAAATAGTTATATTATAGGTAGGTACTCAGTTATTGAGTCAAAAAGGGAGGAAAAGAGGATGGATGACTATAAATACATATGCACTGTTTTATGTTTACGATAATAATTTTGATAAATGAATAAAACAGACGGCCTTTGTGGCTCAAAACTGTCAGCAACATTCGTTGATTTATGGAGCCTCCTGGGCTAATATATACTTCTAACCCTACCCTCGCGAGCATACTCCGTGGTCGACCATATAGTTTTTATCGAATCTCTACTAGGGTCCTACTACTGCTTCTACACAAATCCACGTGGCACACACGCTCTGAACCTGCACCCCTCTATCACTACACAATGTAAATGACTTCATTTGGTTTTTATAATATTTACTCTCGGTTGATTGCTATTAGCTCGGAAACTCCAAAAACAAAACACAATTGTTTCCAATGTTAATAAATTTGTGTTTAATAAACCTATATAAATTAGTGGGGTCATTCGGCAATGAGTTATGGCACTAACGCTCGCACACACTCATAAAAAAATATCTTGATATTCGTTATTAATTATTATTCTTTTTTTTTTTTCAAAACTATATGAATTTATATATAATATACCTTTACTTAATGCCTTTCGTAAAACAGATTTCACTAATTACAGACCTACCTCAATATTAGGAATTCTAGCTAAAATCCTTGAAAAAGTAATACAAAATCAGCTATTAGAATACTTGGAGAGATATTAAATATTGTTTGTTGGACAATAAGGGTTTAGAAAAAATTTACGAATTGAGGATTCTGTGATCGATCTAAATAACTTTTTACATAAAAAAGGGATATTAGAAAAAAAATTCTAATTTCTTTCTTAGACCTGGAAAAAGCATTCGATTCAATCAGTAGACAATTATTATTAAACAAGTTAAAAGAATTAGGCTTTGACAACAATACATTAAAATGGTTTACTAGTTAGGTATCTAAGAAACAGACAACAACTAACTACTGTCGGATCTCACTATAGTAATTATTGTAATTTCAAAAACTATGGAGTTACTTAGGGTACAGCAGCATTAGGCCCTATACTATTTTTAATATATATTCACTCTATACCCGCCTCATTGTTAAAATAGAAATTATTCATGTTCACCGACGACATAGCACTAGTTAATTTCGAAGATAACTAGAAAACATTGAAACAAACTGTTGAAATTTATTTACGGTATATTTATGACTGGATGGGGAAAAATCTACTATCACTTAACATAAATAAATTAGTTAGCATGCCAATAGTTACAATTCGTTCACAGCTCCCTGTTGGATACAACTTTATAATACATAAATGTGAAACTGGTATGACAAATTGCAGCTGTACACCAATCAAAATGGTATTATTATTCAAATATTTAGTAGTGACAATAGATTTTAATCTGAAATGGTCATAACATAAACTGAACATTAAAAATAAAATGAGGATCTTAATTGTTTTGTTTTACAAAATTAGATTTCTTGATAAATCAACTATAAGACAAGTTTAGAGTCTATAATCTCTATTCGATGCACTATACTACTATAGGGTACTAGGATATGAAAGGAATAAATATGAATTACCCAGTAGCAGTGAATTGAATGAATATTTAAATGTTCATAAGTTGTAAACGGATTACTCAAATTAAGTACTGTAAAGTTAAAATTATTTTTTTTTTAATATGTTTATAGATTTTTGTTATACCTAACCCAGGTTATACATTATACATTATATTGTAGCACTGTAGCAGATATGTTATTAAAAACTGTATACTAATATTTAAGAATATTATATTATATACTGTGACATCTCGAGTCATATTGCTCATGATTCGAGAGTCATGTGGTCGATTGGTCGCCAACCACGAGCCGAGACCCAAATAGGTCGGAGCGTCGTGGATTTTTGTTTCACACTTCGTTACCAGGAGTGAGGAAACGAATAATAATAATAAGAAGAAGAAAAATCATAACACACTGTTTAAGTTAGAGAGCATTAAGTATATTGTTTGAAAGCGGGCGCCGAGAAAGCCATTGGCATAAAACTCGGACAGAAATGAGTAAATAACACACCGTAAGAATAATATAAAGAACCCACCAATATGACAATAATAAACAATAATATACACTTGCTAATAGGACAATAATAAATAATACACTTGCCAATAGGGCAAAAATAAATAATACGATGGATAGGGATACCGGCCACGGTGTCTAATAGACAATATGTACAAATTTGGGTACGTTGCCACTATGCTCCATGATATATGTGCCGGCCGATGGCACTCCGGAGATCGCGACGCTCTACTCCTCCAACATGGTGATCCTCGGGCGTATAGGAGAAAAGTGTCGTCCGTTGGCTTAATCAGCCACAAACGCACGAAACAGACAACGGGCGACAGAGACAGTAGGAGGGAGACAGAGCGAGAGAATGTGGAGATGTAACTTATTCGACCGATATCATACATAATTCGTCGGCGTGGCCCAGACCATGGAGATTGTGAGAGGGGAGCGTGTGTGCCTCACGCACCGGCAGGTATTGTCGTCGATCGGCGGACTTGGACCCACGGGACAAAGTCGGCTTTCACACGCACACGCAATATTTGTATACCTGTATATTATTCAGCATATTCTGAACTTCTTCCCCAGATTTTGGCAAAGGAGGAAACTTTTTTCGCTTTGCATTGTAAATATTAAGTTTAATATTATGCAAGTCACTTACTTGCAACGCTTCTGATTGAGGAATACTTCTAATAACTGTACACACTATTTTACTAGGTTTCTCATTATTATCTTCAATAGCTTTGCGTTTGGCCGATACCGATACAATTTGTCTTTGTATATTTTGATCACTAAAAATGCAATTATTATTTCAGATTTAAAAAAATTAATTAAATATTTTTAATTTTTAATATATATATTCTATAGTACTTACCTATTTGCACTATGGCTATGAATCAACATTTTGTTCAGCGATGTTCGTAGTTGTTTCACCAAAGGTTTTTTTGCTTGGATATTTTCCTGGGCGGAATTTACCATAGATCTTATTTTTACCTGTTCATTTCGGGCGGAATTTACAATATCCCCGCCGAATGTATGCAAATACGATTAGCAAATGGTCACCCTACCCTGATCGTCACAATACCTAGGTATAATTTTCATTTAAAAAATTATTGAATCAATTATTATAGTAAAAATTCTAAGTACATGTTATGAATCATATTATACAGAGCCTAAGGTTATTAATGATTAGGTGCATTATACAAAAATATAATACTTATCAGTATTGAAATAAAAATAATTCTTTGTTAAAAATACATATTTTTGTAAACGACGTTGGAATTATTTAGTGCCAGATCATCAAACGATAATTTTAAGTTATTTAATTCGATTTAATATAATTTTGGGTTTGATTTAAACAAAAATCATGATAAAAATAAAATAATAAGTGATAATTACTATTATATTGGGAGTATCATTGTATAATATTATAGTTATTTACAATATTGTTTAATGTAATATAGCAAAATATTATTTTTTTTATAAGTTTTTTCATTTTAATTTTTAATTTAACTATTACTCTTATATATTTACGCATATAAGCTTATCGATGTTATTCACCGGTAAAATGTGTGGTTTATTGTATACGTCCATTGCATCCGGAACTTCAACAGTAAAAAATCGGAAGTCTTGTTTTCTTTTGTCGAAATTGTTCTCTCAGTAATTCGAATAGTTTTCTCACAATTTCTCACAGTGGTACCGAGGAGAGAGAAAAACTACCCTTTGTTAACAAAGTTTCAACTTTTAGTGCATAAAAGAAAGTCAGAGTGAATGTGTTTTTGTTCTAAATTTTTCTTTTTTCTACCCCACGGGGGCTGTGAAAAAAAAATTAAAAATTATTTTATAAAGCGGAACTAAGACAAAAACATGATTAATAGATAAATTGGTTAGCGAATTTATGTCTCATAAACCAAACTTTATAGTATAATGTACGTTTTGATTATATTATTCTAATAGCTTTGAAATTTATCATTGTTTATTGCAATTTTTGCTATGATTAACTGACAGCGTTGAAGTAGTGACATATCATGGTCACTTGTAATAATTGTCACAAGTAGGTGCATGTTTAAATCTTTTCTCTTCGTCATAAATTTTATCTAAATTTCACAAATTTATCAAGAATAAAATATCTTAAATCTTATATACAGAGTGATAAATTTATTGAAGAACACTTTTTATATTGAACATAATAAACACTTTTAAAATTTTTAATCACAGAAAATTTAGATACATAGGAATACCATAAGAACATTTTTTAAATTTTTGAAAACTTGTATACATTTTAAACTTTTTTGCTCTTCAATTTTTTGCTTATATTTATTTATATTTATTTTCCTCTATCAACTTTTTATTATTAAATCATTTTATCAAAACTTAGGATTATGACATTTTTTGTATGGTATTAAAAGTATTACATAAGAATTTGTATATTTTATACATTTTATATCATATACTTTTAAATAATATGCTTAAGTTTAAAAAACTAAAATAAATAAATTACTATATATTATTATTTATTACATATATAATATATTGTATTGTAAATTTTATTATTTGTAACAATAAATACTGGAATTGTCGTGATTTAGAATCGCTGACTTACGGGGAAAATTTATTTATTTTTATTTATTTATTCGTAACCAATGTAGGTAGTTGATTTTATTAACTAGGAGTAAATTAAAGTAAATTTATTTAACACTCGAAGGCAATATATAGTGTACAAAGAATTACTTATAATATAGATTAATTTAAGATTATACAGTGCATTAAATACTAACAAAAATAGATATAACTAACAAGATTGTACTAAAATATATTGATAAATGCTTAAATATATTTTAGATTCTGAACGAAGTGATGAAAGTATTGACTTTACAATGATGTGTGTGTGTGTGTTTATTTTTAGTTTTGTGTCTGAGTACACCATAACTTGTCAAAATAATGATTCAATTTCAAACTTCAGGGGTGGTTACCGATGGCAAAATGAATATTCTAGGTGCTTTTTAGAAGTCAAAAGTAAGAAGTCGATTTTTTAATATTGTTGTAACCTAAAAACTAATCACTGTAAATACTTGAAATTTTCACCAAATGTTTATATTAGCGTAATCTATACACAGTTAAATTTTCAAAATATTCTGGCTTAATTCGATTTTTTTAAGTATTATTTTTTAAAAAGTCAATAAAAAATTTGAATACAATAAATTGTATACAAGATTTCTTACAATTTGTTTTTATTGTATTTAAAAAAATGTATCAAATATTGTTAGTTACAATTTTGCTTTATAATAAGAATTTAAAGCCAGGAAAAAATCTTATGAGCATCTGATTTTTAATTTTTTACTAAATCGCGTAAGGATGACGATATATCCACAAACGATTTTCAATATTTTTTATAGTTAAAAATATATAATTCGCTTATATAAAGGATATTAAAGGCATTTGAAATATTAGACTTTGTTAAGTTTTTTTTATTATAGATATTGATAACATTTTTTTGTCTTAGTTAAAATACTTGAAAATTGAATACAACGTCCCTCGTGAGTTATTCTTATTATGATTAAAAATTATAAGAGTACATAGGCACAATTTTTTTTTATTAGCTTTTGAAGTTTAAATTTTGACAAAATCATGAATATTTGCATATTATTTTGTAGTTAAAATTCATAAAAAAATTTTGTATAAGTAGTTATTTTCTTAACTTAATTCTTACGTTCACGTACAAATATCTCTTATTTTGATTAAAACTCATTAAAGCCTAATACAATAGCAGCTTTTATTACACACCGATCGACTTGTGTAAAATTTGTGTTATGTGTCAATAGCACTCAACAAGAGGTGGACAGGGTCGCCGAGTAAATCCTGTGAGTAGTGTGTATAAGTGTGTAGGTAAACTCGTATATATTGTATTTGTGTGTATACTTAGACTAATAGGTAATAGGTAACTGCTTAAAAAATTTTAACTCAAAAGAATGTGGTAGTAAAATAAAACATAATAAAACAAGTATAATGTAATTACAGCCCTTTTTGCTATATATTATAAATACCAATATAAATATAAAATAACTTATAGCTTGTCGGTGCTGCTACCTAATCTACAGTAATCAACAGTTTTCATACACACGAAAAATGAAATAAATAATAATATGACACACAAAACAAATGAAGACAGGTAGCGATTAGTGCTATTGAAATATACAATTAGTGGTGACTATACACAATAGGGAATGTAAAAATTTGATGCTGGCATGCCACCCAGGGTGATCGAATCCGTTAGCCACCCTAAAATGTTTCTGTATGTGAAACATAATATGGGAGTCTAAACACATACTCGTACAAATTAGCTCGAACATTTGTAAGCTATTGTAGTAAAGCGAAATTGACACGCTTACACAATATATAATGTATTTATCTTCTTTCCACTTATAGATGATCTACCATTCATATAGATATATTGCGCATACGGTCTGGATAAGCTTCTTGTATATGTATAAACATGGTTAGTCATATATGCATATAAAGATTTTATTATAAAGTAAATTAACCTAACCTAACCTAACCTTATTTGATTGTCAGGTTTGACTTGTCAGATATTTGATAAACTCGGGAATAGGTTTAATATTAATTAAAGACACAAATAATATTATACTATTGATATTAATATAACACTTTTATTATTTAGAAAACGTAAAATACTATTTAGTGATACATCTTATTTAGCCCTTAACGTATCACCGCTATCAAAACCAACGCAGTGAGAGTGACGTTTCTTCCAAGTGCCCGATGGTCGATGGCTATCGTTAGAGGGTGAGATTGTTTATTTTAGATAAAGACATAACAATATATGACCATTGACCATATATGCCCATAATCATACAAACATACATGTGGTATTGTGACCGTATACACGTATAATAGCATGTTGTGTATATTAAATATTATGATGATGCCACTCTTTTTAGTATTATTTAGTTACCTATAAGAAGTGGCTACCATTACACTATATAACCAATAACCTAACCTAATCATTTTATTTTTAGGAAGATCACATTCTAGAGATTATACCATGTTCCGAGAAGGTACGCTAGCATCTGAAAGTGTTCGCATGTTTGCTAAGACTGGGCGCAGTGACAAATTGGACGATGGCAGTGGTGAAGGTTTGAATAGAAAGAATAGTGAAGGAGCAGCTGAAGATACGGTACTAAATACTTTTGTGGCGCCCAGTGTATCAACAGGAGCTGCTTGGACTCAATCGCAGTTCTTCGTGGATGGAAACCACTCTAGGGTGAGAATTTATTAATTTATTATTAGTATAGTGAATATAGTGTAAATTTTCGCAGAATTTGGGTAAGGTCATAAGTCATAACTAATAAAAAATATTAACACTTAACATGTCCACAACCCTAGATAAGTAAATGTATAAAAATAATATAAAAATTAAATGAACATTAAACATAACTAATTTACACAGACAAAAAAAAAAATAATTTGCAAATATTCATGGTTTTGACGAATTTTTGTCAATAATTGAACTTCAAATGCTAATAAAAAAAACTTGTGCCTATGTATTCTTATAATTTTTTAATCACTATAAGAATAACATATAAGGAACTTTGTAATAAATTTTCAAGTATTTTGATTGTGCCAAAAAAATTTTATCGACACCTCAAAAAATTTTTTTCAGAAAAATTGAAAATTAAGTTGTCTATAAATAGCTCAAAAAAAGTTTGAGGATAAATCGTTATCGTTACTCTATTTCCTTAAAATTTAAAATTCAAACGCACTTAAAATTTTTCCAATAATGATGCTACGAGTTTTCTCTATAGCTACTTAAAGGAAAACTTATGGAAAACTTAGTGTTGTATTTTTATTCTTTAGTTATAAACACAAAAAATTTTATGATTTTTCAACTTCAAAATGACTTGCAAATTTTCGCGTTTTCGCAGATTTCGTAAAAACTTGAATTATAAACGCTTATAAAAAAAAAAATTGTGACTAATTATTTTTAATTTTTTTTAGCAACAATAAGAACAACTCATAAGGAACCTTGTATTAAATTTATATATATGTTTAAAACTTTTTGGTCATCCAAAATTTTATCGACACCTCAAAAAAAATTTCTCAAAAAAAATCAAAACTTTCAGTGGTCTATAAATAACTCAAAAAGTCAACAAATTTTGAAAATTTAACTGTATATAGATAACATTAACATAAACATTTAATGAAAATTTCAAGTATTTACAGTGATTAGTTTTTGAATTACAACCATATGAAAAAATCGATTTGGTCGAAAACTGGTTTTGCGTAAAAATTCCCGTTTTTCCTTAATTTTTTTTTAGTCTTTCCCAGCGCTTTTGAAAACTATTGGGAATTCAAAAAATGACCTCTCCAATGCACCAATTAGATTCATTTTTCTATCGGTTATCACCCCCAAAGTTTGAAATTGAAGCACACACAACATTGTAAAATCAATACATTTATCGCTCCGCTCAGAATCTAAAAATATTTAAAAATGCTTAATGCTCACCGAGATAATGACTGGTTCATAATAAAAAAAAAAATCCTGTATACTATAATAAGAACAACAATAAAGTCCACGCATTGTATAAAACTTTGTTATAATACCTAATCATCATTTTTTTTTTTTTTTTTTTTGTTATTTTCTTTCATAGAATAATAATCGATTTTTTTTTCTCATTTTTAAAAATTCTTTAGTAAGATTTCAAAGTTATTTCCCCGGTGATAAATTATTTGATTATAGAGTGAGTAGGTTAGATAACCTAACCTAACCTAGCAGCATGATTGCAGCAGATGAACGCAGTATACAATTTTAAATATTAAAAAAAAAACATCAAGCATTTACACCATCTCTGCAATTGTTCGAGTGTAAATTCGTTTCGTTTATTTTATCTGATTTTCCTTTTTCCTATCCCACCACTTTGACTCAGCTCGATACGAGGAATTAATTTTCCACCGATTACCCAATGTTTCCCACCCTTTTTCCTTCAACAACCATCAGATATAATTATAAATAATAATATTATATTAAGTACCTCTACTACCAACATTAAACACCTCTAATAACTGGTATAATTTAAATCCCAAGAATTATTCCAAGTAATATTGTTTAAGTTATTAAAGATATTTCTAAAAATATAAACATAGATGCATGAATATCAATAATAACAATACTTCTAAAATAGTTTGATGATGGTATACCTAATCGTGGGTAGTCTTATATAATGTAAGTATATGCTATCATATTGTTCGGATTAGTATAATAAAATATAAGTATGGCAGAAAATTATACAATTATCTGTTTACAATATACTTCATTTAAGACAAAACCGAATATCTTGAACTTATTTATTTATTATATCATCCACGGGCAAATGTCCTTTTATAAAATTTAAAGTAAGCAAAACAATTTCAACCTTATAAAAAATGATGAATACTAGAATAATATTTAAATTACGTAAAAATATAAAATAACATTAAAAACATTCTAGTAATAGATAAACTAAGAAAGTTATTTAGAAATAATATAGAATTATTTTAAAAATTATCACGAGCATTATTAAAAAACAATTATAAACAATTGTATTGGTTCATAGAAGAGTTAGGTTAGAAGAAATGAGTTTGCTCCATTAATTTCTAAGTTAAATGTCTTGAAGTTTTGAGACCAAACAAAATAACCATATGTACTAGGTCGGAACTAACAAATGAACTAAAAAAATGTTTTTGAATATTTAAAATTAATGGATTTATAAGCTATTTATTCAAGAGTATTTAATTATTAATTTTAATGCACAGATCATTTTCAAATGACTTCTTAAATTTTTAATTGAATTAACTCCTAAACATTGATTTGATACTATTTTAAAAAGAAATAGTTTTATGGATAAGATAATACAATTTATTTCTTGAAATTTATCAATATGTATTTAAATCAAAACAATTTTTTCACATCATAAAACAAATTTATTTAAGATTAACTGTATAGTAAATTTATCATCTTGCAGAAAGTCTAATTACAATCAGCGAAAAAAAAATATGAATGACTTTTAAGAACATAATATAAATAATTGAAATAATTGCCTCAAATAGTTTAAGAAGAGTTTGAAAATTAACTCGTCATATCTAGTGTAATTTAAACTCCAGATTTGTGTAAAGAATTAATAAACTATTGCATATTAATTAAAAAAAAACTCGGATAATAAAAGTAGAGAGGGAAAAGTTAAACAAATAGTACAAAGCCTTAATAAATACTGAAAGAAATTTTATAAAGGAATTAGAACCTATTACTGACTGATCATTAATTGAAATAAATTAAACTTAAATTCAATTTCAAACAACAACAGCCTTAAAATATGTGATTTCAAATTAAGTTATTTCAGAATATAATCGGAAAAGTTTTTTTTAAATAAAAAAAGAAAAATGGTTTGTAAATAATTGATAGATATCAATTAAATTGTGCTCAGCAATATCTCTGTATAGAACATTAAAAAGTAAATATCAGATTTAATTGATATAATGATTGACATTGATGTAGGAACAATTGCTAGCGATCCTGCAAACGTAAAAAGCACTTCTTAAAAAATCAATATTTTGATTTTATTTTTTTTTTTAAACTTTAATTTTACTACTTTTTTTTTAAGAATATAATTTCCATTTATTGGTTATTATTATTAATTTCAAACTTTAAAAATGTGTGTTTCTTGCTCTAAGGCAGGCTAATTCATCGATAATAAATTTCGTTTTGAAGTTAAAATAAAAATACAACTTTTGAAGCACAATTTCGCGCACATTTGCAATTTTCGTCCCTGGTGTAGGCACAGCTCGGAATACTCTTGCTACTTATGGTTTGATATATATTCAAATGATTTAAAATAATATTTTATTATTTTAAATTTTAAGTATGTAATTATAATGCAAATGTTTTGACAATTTCTTACATTCCTTCTAAAAGTTAAAAACGCAGGTATGTGGGTACCACTTTGCTGTACATTAGGTGCCGTGTGGATCATTATTATATATCATAGGAGTGTTAAATTTGAATCCAATGATAGTTATCATTTTATCATTGTATCGAAATACGATTCTGAACGAAGATGATTTGTCAACCTAGAATATAATTTCGAATGGTTGGTGAAAAAGATGGTTTATGTTTTAATGGCCTGAATATACCAGAATTCAAGTTCTTTTATAATTATTGTAGCTAAACTTATGAAAAATCTTGTATTAAATTTTCAACTTTTAGCTACTAATACAAAAAATTTTAAGAATAACTTTAAGTTATTATATAATAACTATAAGAATAACTTATGAGGAACTTTGAATTAAAGTATTTTCATTTGGCAAAAGTATTTTATCGATACTTCAAAAATAAAAATTTTCAGAAAATTGAAAATTTCAGTTGTCAATAAATAACTCAAAAAATGTCAATATATTTTATAAAGTAAACCATGTAAAGAAAATTCCAATTTAAATAACTGGTGAAATTTGCAAATATCTACGACTTATACTTTTTGAATAATAACAAAAATTTAAAGATTTTTAATTTTTTTTAGCTTCATTAAGAACAAATTATAAGAAACCTTGTATATTAAATTTTTAAGTTTTTTTGGTCATCCAAAATTTTTTAATCGACTCTTCAAAAAAAAAAAATTCTCATAAAAATCGAAAATTTCAGTGGTCTATTTATAACTCAAAAAAAGTTACGACCATATAAAAAAATCGATTTGGTCGAAAACTGGTATCCCGTTTTTTAGTCTTTTTTTTTTTGTTTTTCTCGATTTTTTTGAAAATTGTTGGAAAATGTTTACTTTTGACCTCTATAATGCACCTAGGATATTCACTTTTACATCAGAAACCACCCTCAAAGTTTGGAATTGGAGCATTATTTCGTCGACTAGCTAAACATTGTACATTAGGTGCCATGTGGATCACTATTATACGTCTATATTATAGGAGTGTTGAATTTGAATCCAATGATAGGTAACATTGTATACGAAAAACGATTCTGAACGAAGATGATTTGTCAGCCTAGGATATAATTTTCAGTGGTTGGTGAAAAAGGTGGTTTATGTTTTAATGGTCTGAATACACCAAATTTTAAGTTCTTTTATAATTATTATAAGCTAAGCTTATGGGAAATCGCGTATTAAATTTTCAACTCTTAATTACTTATACAAACATTTGTATGAATTATACCTACAATATAATTTGCAAATATTAAGGAATTTGATAAATTTTTGTCAATACTTGAACTTCAAATGCTAATAAAAAAAACTTGTACCTATGTATTTTTATAATTTTTTAATCACTATAAGAATAACTTATAAGGAATTTTGCATTAAATTAAAAAATTTTTTTGGTTTTCCAAAATTTTTTTATCGACACTTCAAAAAAAAAATTCTAATAAAAATCGAAAATTTCAGTGGTCTATTTATAACTCAAAAAAAGTCAAAAATTTTTGAAAATTTAACTGTATATAGATAACACTGACATAAAAATTTAGTAAATTTTTCAAGTATTTACAGTGATTAGTTTTTGAATTACAACCATGTAAAAAAATCGATTAGGTCGACTTAACTGGTTTTGCGTAAAACTTCCCGTTTTTCCGTCATTTTTTTTTTTCGTTTTTTTGTTTATTTTTAAACTGTTGGAAAATGTTTACTTTTGACCTCTAAAATGCACCAAGGATATTCACTTTGCCATCGGAAACCATTCCCAATTATTGAAGCATATTATTTTGACTAGTATTGCTGTACACAGACAAAAAAAAAAAATTAAAAAAAAACACACATCATTGTAAAATTAATACATTCACTACTTTGTTCAGAATCTAAAAAATATAAAATAAGTAGTGGTTATTGATCAGTGATTAGGGATTCTATAGCAGCTGAATTAATATTTATATTTACAATCACAGTCACGACGACAATCACTACCCCCTATACGACAATGTGATCCTAATTAAAGGCTTTTCTGTATAATTATTCATGTGCTTATCGGCAATTGAACTTTTGTGATATCTGGTTTTCTGTCATAGAACCCGTGGCTCGTGGGTCGGTTAGAGAACACATGACCTTCGATAAACTACATATAAAAGACCGCATGACTGACCAACGAACAACCACCTGACACGTGTTTACCTGACTTCTAGCAAGACCCATCCAGGCAGACTTGCGTATTTTAGGTGAAGACTTGTTTCTCGTTGATCTAACCTAACCACGCTAAACACGTGGGTGTACAACAGAGCTCGGATTACACTATTTAAAACAGACGGGCAACCGCACAAAAAAATTAAATAGTAGTGTTCAAACGCAATTTTGATTCCCACAAAATCAATAAATTCCAAAGACTTTTTAAGTGTCACATTCGGTATGGAATGTTCCCGATAAGTCTTTCCCCTTTTTGGCATCCATGGCAGTCACTTGTCTTGGAAATTCAATGCCGGTCTGTCTTTTGCCGATTTGGTAGGTCTGTTCAATTTTTTTTATTTGTATTAGCCTTGGCTGACCTCATAGTCATTCGATTAATTGCACTTCGTTAATTTTTTTACACTTTTATCTTACATAGCAATCGTTGTAAACCCCGAAGAGTTCTGGTAGTTTGACGCATGTCAGCACTATCTTGCTTAATTAATAAATGCTGACAATAAAATGCAGTTTAGTTTATTTATTTCGACGGTGTGTCGTGGTTGTGTTTACATGACACAACACACGTTTCTGTTTCGTGTTATGGTCTGTCAAGGCACTAGGACTAGGTAACGTTTTCCTGGCATAGACTTTACGTTGTCCTCTTAAGCTTGCTGACCAGGTTTTATAATTATTATTGATTGCTCGTTTTATTTTTAAAATCTCATGTTTATTTATTATTATTTTATTTTTACAAAGTATTTGAGACGCTTCACTATTCGTGTAGCCCCAATGGCAACAATTTATGTTTTAAATTAAAAGGTCGCCAACCACACACCGAGACCCTATTGAGTACCTACGGAGTATCGTGGATTTATATATAAAGATGAGAAAGGATAGAGGAAAATAATTGAAGTCATTTTGTGAAGTATATTATATAAAGTTAAATTTTGTGTCGAGAAAACCAAACGGCATAAAATTCGAACTTAAAGAAATTATTTGAATACCTAGTACAAATAGTGAAATATATTGTTTATATAATAACAATAATAATATAATTTTTTGTAGTATCTAAAAAACCTCATGAGGGGGCCCCGACGCTCGTAGACGTCGAGGGTATACATTACAACTATAACTTATTGCATATAATTTTATTTTTATAAGATAGAAAACATGTTGTACTCACATACCGGCCGGATAAATAAATGCATATATTATTAAGGAAACACAAACACCATGTCACTCATCGTGTTGCCCACTCGGCGTATCCGCCGGGGAAACGATCATGGGCGCTCTACTCCATAATGATAGTGTGGAAACCTATAGCAGAAATTTAGGATGGTAATTGATGACCATCTGGTTAGAGCTACGGAACGGGAGTGGTTTTCTTTGTTCATAATTTATCGGAAGTTGCTAGCAGCGGTTATCGTCGCGCGTATGGCTTCGCGCATGACAACGGCGTCAAACAAAGTAACCGTAGGCGCTCGGCGCGTCACGATAAGAGTACTTTTATTTATTAGAATTGCTTAATGTACATCCTACGTTACATATTTATATGTATATGTACTGTGCATTCCCCATAATGTAACGTTATAGTTATATCATAATTACATTTATTGATGTGCACTTTTTATTACGCTGTTGGTGAACCTATTTCTGTTCTGAATACTATGCAAGTCGTTGCCGTTAACTACAAATTTAAAAGTTGGAGTGAATTCTATGATATTTGCTATGATATTGACATATGGTTTGCAAAAACTACGAGTCACGGACGCAGAAAATATGAGATCAGATGATAAGTGATAAGGCTGGAATATACAGAATCAAAAATAGGCGATACTGACGGTGAGTGTGCACCGGTTAGTGGCAAGACGACAGTTTTGGCAAACGGATATCGAACGAAAAAAAAATAGCTTCAGTGAGGGCAGCGAACAAATACTCAGCTACAATGATACTGTCCAAAATCCACGAGTCACAAAGGCTTGATCGCGCAGTGTCGGTATAGCAACACTACAGAGTGGAGAACGCTACAACATGGAACCCAGCGGAAGCTCCAAGCTAAATTTAAATTCAACAATACTTATCCAACATTTACCTTAATAAATTAATAATGAATATAGGTTAGGTTAACTTAACCTTTTTTTTCTGTAACGAAACGTCGAGAGCGAACCGGTCGCGCGCGGAGGCCGGAGGGGGCAGCGCGAGTTCGTATGTCGCTACAAGGAACATAATATATAAATATAATACACAATAAAAATAATACTGCAATCAAGGTGGATATCCACCTTGACCGCAATAATGAAACACTAATACTACGACACAAAAATACAGCCACACTGTTTACGCGGTATGATGGTGATAATACCGTATCGCCACACAATCATAGATAATATATAATAGATAGGTCGATGCTATACTAAACACCCATGAGCCATGGGGAAGCGTTCCCGAAGTTTCAGTATATGCCAAATCTATACCATTGTTACCAGTAGTAACCAACAGGTAAATGTATTACCCTATAGCTTATCATTTAGGAACGCACGGAGAAGGCTGATGGCCTATCCATTATAATATATTATCTATGACTACAATACTGAATTATAATTATTATTATTGCAATGTGAAAATACGTTGTTGAAAAGTAAGTGACCACACTTGTAAATGCATTCTAATTGCAATGCAATGATTTGTGCATTATATACTATCCTGACATATGCCATGGTCATGCAGGCCTAACCTTGATATCTCGTAGCCCACGACAAAACTATATATGTTTTGTCGGATATTTTATCAACAAAATTAGATAAAATAGGTAAAGCCAAGTTTAAACTATAAAACTTGTTTAACTAACCTATAATGGAATCTATTTTTAGCGTCTGAATATTCTTTGAGATGTAAAATATTTGATATTAATATTATATAAACGTACGTACCTATACTCCGTACCAGGAGAGAACGCATACGGCTGCCGACCAAAATCGGTATTTCTGCGCATCCCCAAACGTCAGCTGCCATAGGTAAACTGGTTTCGATAACAGGGAGACGCGGGAGGATGCGCTAGCCATATACGTTCTCTCGTGGTACGGAGTATATAATCTGTTTGTTTTTTTGCTCAACACCTTTTTGGATCGTTAGGTGTATATTTTTACAGTTTTTTGTTAATATATGCAAAAATATGTACTATAAAATTTAGATATTGAATCAATAGAGTAATGATTTGTGGACACTCATTGACTAACCTAACTTAACCTAAGTTTAGGTTTTTAATATAAAAACTATTAGGTAAATTATATTCATATAAATAAAGTCTTAAAATATACAGTTTAAATCATTATTTATTTTTAAGGTACTTTTTCAAATTTATATAAATAAAACTTAAATTACATTTATAGAAAACTTGTAACTGTGTATAATTTATTTTCGAAATTTTTTCATATATAAGTTTCATTTTCATTAATTGTTTGTTTCAACAACTATTAAGTTCTTTAAAAGAAAACTATTTTATTTTATATCACGGTATTGCATAACTTGCACTTGTTTAGTTCATTATTTTAATTGTATTTATTATTGTTATGATTGTCCAAATTATAAAATCCGAATAATTATTTATCCAGGTTTCATTGATGTCCCGAATGGTTCCATCTCCGGATTGGTTTATTGGTATAGATTCGTTTGATCTATGTGTGAATGGTAACTGGCTTGACAGCATCACTATTGAGGTTAGTATTATATTATCATATTGAGTATCAAATACATTAATTACTATCAGTAGACCGAATTCACTAAAATATAAAATATAGAATAATATATATTATTTTTAGAAAATAAATGCATGTTTATTGTTTACACAAACAAGTTGCATGATAAAGTTTGTAGTTTATACATAGTATAGTATAAACTAGGTACCCATTTGTGTGGGTAAATAAAACAATTTGTGAAAAATAATGTTACCTATCTAAATAATGAAAAGAAAGCGTATAATTTTGTAAAACGACAAATAATATTTCTATAGTCGTTATACTTCAAAAAACATACATTAAGTAAATACAATCGTCGCCGCTTATTAAACTCACTCCAAAGCTAGAAAATTTAAGTCCATTAACCAATTGTGAGTGAATGAGGCATACGTTTTTAAATAAAGTACCTAATTAAAAAAAATCCTTATTTACTAAAAAATATTTTTTGAGCTTTAAGCTGTTATGTGAAATTCTTTTTAATTTTAAATAATATATAATTTTATAATTATATTCTATATTTTTTTTATTTAAATAAATAAAATATTGTAGTGATCTAGGAGTTGTATATGCATCTTTTGGTGATATACCTACTGCTATCTAAAAACACTAAAAAATTATAAAGATCAGATTAGATTCAAAGAGTTCAGCAGAATTGTATTACTACTCAAACAAAATATACAATTTTATCGATCAGAAACACTTAATTAAACAATGAAACAATTAGTATTAAAAAAAACACTCTTGGTTCGTATGACGACTGAGCGTCTTGAGTTTAATCGTTGTACTTACGTTTTAGTCGAATTTCTCGACTACAACGAGATTGCTGTACCTCTGTGGGTGTGAATGTGTTATATAGTATAATATTTTATTTCACCTTGGCGCATTTGATTCACAGGCCTGACCTATCTTAATATTATCTTATTTGCTAAAATTATTCTTACCTATATTATTATAGATACATATTACATATACTATAAATAATTAAATTGACAAATGTTTACATTAGACATTAGAAAAGTACCTAATTAATTTTTGATAAAAACCTATTTTGGGCTGATCTCTAGGAAGAGTAATTTTTCCTTTTTGGTCAACTTCATAATCATTTATCTTTATACGCTTTATGATATTCAAATACTTCAAAATCGCTTCTTTGCTGAATCCATCTACTAAAAAAAATACTGGTACCATTTATAGCACATTTGTTTAATGTATCCAATGTATATACATATTTTATTTATTTATCTAATTTTCAAATGAACCCATTAACCAGTGAATTTTTTTCTATTAGTATACATGCAAATCAGAACCAACAGTTTTAAGCCTAATGGGCAAATGAGTCAACTTATCGCTAGTCCAATAAGCGGCGACTACTGTTATTAACGTTTTAAATTTGTATCGGTTCATTGTTATACATATGAAAATAATATTTTTTATTGGTTTTCTGAATGACTTATAGCCACATCTGTGAATACAAAATTAATCATTTTTAAATAATATGTTCCAAAGTATATTTTATTATAAAACAAATACCTAAGCAACTCTGAGAAATGAGAATCTAGAATTCATCATTACCTCAATTCGATTTTAGGTATAAATATTGTAAATTTTACAATAAAATATATTTGTAATAACAAATATGGACACATTTTTAGATAAACACACAATCGCATACCTTATGTAACTTAGAAAGTGTGTGTGACAAATATAATTTAAAAATAACGATAATATTTATAAATTATTTGTCACAAAAAAGAAAGAAGCCAAAAGTAAATATCTGGTTAAAACTGATTTTTAAATTAACAAAAACAAATTTAATTTAAATGTTAATCTAACCTAACCTAACTCTCCTTCTGTAATGTAAGTGTATAACATGTTCCTAATTTATTTTTGCCTATGTACAAATATACCATGGATATAAATTTTAAATAAAATAATAATAATACATAGTAGGAAATAAAGCCGAAGGTTAGATTAGATTTAGATTTAGATTTTTAAGTATCAATTTCATTGCTTTTCAGTAATATAATTTGAATAGAATAATATTTTGAAAAATAAATAATAATAGTATTAATTATTTAACTTTGCGGATGTGTTTATAAATAAATTAAACAATAGACCATCTTTACATCAACTTCATTATTATATTACAAGATTCAATACAACTATTAAATATTAATATTTTTTAAATGTAGAAATGATATATTGTATCTAATTAAGTATACATTTTAATATAGGCTGATCCAATTGACGCGGGATGCGACAACGGCTTCACGTTTACAGCGCCAAACTGGCCCACCGATCCACAGGGCATTATATACCGAATAAAAAGCAACTATCCATCACACCCTGCCAGCTCTTTTTATTATCCACAGTTCAATAGGTTGCCGACCATAGCGACTTTTCAATTTATAAAAGTACTATTGATAATATAACTAATGAAGTGTCTACACTCTTTATTTGGAAGCGTTTTAACTTTTTCGAAAACATGATTTTCACATAGTACCTAACTGTAATAGTATAATTTAATTTTTGAAAAATCTATATTTCAAGTGACATTATATATTTACATTTCATAGTTCGAAACACAATATTTTTCCAAGTACTTCAATAATCAATACAAACCAATTAAATGTCATATAACTATGAGAAATTTGTTAATAAGTATTAAAAGTTTAAATTGGAGTGGATCAACATATTTTGTGAAGTACCTTTTTACTATTCAACTTCACTAATTTAAAATAAGCATAAAACTATATAATATTATAGTATATATATATAGATATACTCTATATAATATTAAAATATTTTCAAAAAAGTTGAAAGTGAAATAATGAGTGTAAGATTTTAAAATAATCACGAGCTGTATAATCCGTAGGTCATAGAAAAATCAGTTTTTATACTAATACTAAGTTCTTTGCAATAGGGTAGTCCATTTGTAAACTAGGTATTGATGTGTTAAAATCTTTACGTGCTACCCCCAAAAAAAGAGTGTTTGTAAAAAAATTGGTCTAGAGTAAATTGGTATTAATTCGATGTCACGAAACATTGTAACAGAAGTTTAATGGTTGCCCAGTAATGCCCACCAATAATTTATTATAAAATAATATCTTTTTAAAATATCATATTTTATTATTATATTATTATTATGTCCAGAGAGTGCTACACAGTGGCAGAGAAAACGGTGAGCCCATATTAGATGTTAACATATCAATATTCAGCGTCAGTTACAAACTCGGACACACACATTTTAGAATCTGAACGAAGTGATGCATGTATTGATTTTACAATGATGTGTTTATTTTTGTGTCTGGGTACAGCATATCCCAGATAGCATTTTAGTAATGATAATATGAAATTAATATCATATTTTCATTAAAATAATAATATTATTAAATATATATTAATACAATTTCAAATAATTATTTTGCAAGGTAATATTATAAAAATATTAATCATAGAACATTATAAACGAAATGATAAACTGAT
>VUJU01001913.1:0-10559 GCA_009835225.1 Aphis craccivora
AAGTTTACGGACACTTAACCGGCGGAATTCTGCCGGTAATAAAATCTGTTATCAGTCGGTTAGCGTTAACCAGCACTTTACCGGACATTGTAAGAACGGCCCTTAAAGATCATGTGCGTGTCACTCCGTGACACTCGTGACATAGGTTCGTCATCTCTGCCATAGTTCATAGACACATATACCTCTTGAAGAAGAATGTGAACAGACTAAAACAAGTTTTTCGTGTAAATATATAATAGAATTACACAAAGCGCCCAGCTGAGCATATTTTAGAGGAAAAAATATATTTATGGTTTAGGTTAAAAATTCAAATTTTGTGGTTACAAACTATTATAAATTAATTACTAATTAAAAAAAAAAAAATTATTTCACTTCGGGGGTGCCAGATTATCGGACCTGTAATACTAACTATTGTAACGACTAATTTCAAGGTGCTGCTGGGCTTTGGGTGTCCATTAACAGAATATTCACAAAAATGTTGACGAAGGACTTACGAATAAGCACGTTCAGTTTCTTCGTGATCAGCCATCTGGTAGTGATGACGTCGTGCGTGCTGTTCCAAATAGTGCAATCGTCTGATTTCGTCAAATTTTATATTGCCCGCAGTGAAGACTCGAAGAAAAAGATTTCATTGGAACCAACAGAAGAATATGTAAGATAATAATATGTTTATGTGACATACGTGCATCAATATTAATGTAAAATAAAAATATAAAATATAGGTAGTTAGTTATTATTTCAATAGTAGTTAATAGTTAGGTATATATATACCAATATAATATATAATTTTATTATTAAATATTAATTCCTAAATATTATTGTTAATATATAAATTACATGGTTTTACTAGTTAATATATAGAATAGGTACCAGTTGAGTTTTTGCTAATGTATGAAATTCATAATCATCGTTAGGTAGATAACTGGGACTGGAGTCTGGAGTAGATAACTGACAATATTTGTTGCCTTTGTCGTTTTATTATTAAAAACAATAAAATAGGTACATTAAAACAACTTGACAATTTAGTATATGCGCAGAAAAGTTTATTACGCTCAGTATAACGACGTGACGTCTCAGATGAAGAAATTTATCTTTGAAAGGCATCCAAATCCCAATCACTATAGGTCAAGGGTTTTTAAAATGCACATGTCAACAAAAGTGCACTTATATAAAACAGTGCATATATTTGAAAAAAAAGTACTTTGTAACTCTAAAATAAATACCATCCAAAAAGTTAATGTATAATAAATAAATTGTAATTTGTATAAATAACAATAATTTAATAATTCTAATAAATTTACGTTACATATGTACAAATCAGAATCCACTACCTACCTATTTAAAAATGAATATTTGTATTTTATATAGATACGATATATATCTATAAATTCAAAAATAGTTTTAAATACATTAACTAAACCGTTATTGTTAGTTTATAAAATACCTATCTAGTTAGTTCGTAGAATAACTACTAGTTGAAGTGTGTATTTATGGATTCATTCAAACTTTAAAGTACCTACCCAATACTCATAATTCTATAAAATAACTAAAATAACTTATTATTTTATAGAATTACAGAATTTTATACATTAACGCTAACTTCGCTAATATAAATACAAATTTAACTAAAATAACCTTAATTCAATAGAAATTCAAGAATATTAATCTGAAAATTAAGCTATACAATTTTTGGGGTTCAATAAGAACTGCCTCTTCGTGGTGGCCCCTGGGTAACAGGTAGATAGAAATAGCTTTGGCGGAAACGACTGACGTCCGACTCTTGAAGCCGGCTCTCCGAATGGCTTATTGAATTAAAAAGAGATACGATATGGTAGATTTATGTTCCTAAAGGTGCGTGAAGGTGGCAGACCCTGCCCCATACCTAATAGATTTTTATAAAGAATTCTAAATTTTTCTAGTTCATTTTTTTTGTAATTGTGTGTAATTTATGTATATTTTAATAATCGTATTTCAATATTTTATTGTTTTATATATATAGGTCGATTCCGAACAATCTCAACCAGAACCATTTGCCGAAACTAGTTTGAGCACGGGAAAAATATTTAAAGACGAAAATGCATTTAGCTTTGCAAATCCGATGTATGATCCGAACTCAAATAGTGTGCCAACGTATAAAGTTGAAGACGTAATGGTTCAAGTGGAAACAGGAAGTTCTTTTAAGCTACGAAAATCTACCTTATCTGAATTTTGGGATTCATTTAAAAGTAAATAAAAATCAACAATGTAATATTCCAATGTTCCTATACTTTTTATTTTTTTTGTTACCTACATAATGTTCATATTATCGGCTAAAATGTTAGAATGTAATATAAAAATTTATTAATTTAAAATCAACGTAAATCTACAATATAAAATGTCGATGTCCATACAGAATCTTAAAAAATTAAAATTATTTTTACTACATACTATATTTAATAATTATACACATGTATTATCTAAGTTTATGATTTTGATATTAACAACAGGTGGATATAAACTGAGAAAAGAAGTGTCAAAGATTATATGGAAACAAATGTTGGCCATTTTTCTATGCTACTTCGTGACGCTAAGCATATACCCAGGAGTACTTTCCGATCTAGTCAGCCCAAGATTCGGCACGTGGATGCCCGTACTCGTGATGACCGTATTTAACTTATTCGATCTTATGGGAAAGGTAAGTGGTATGCGTATGCACAATAATTTTGTACATCAACATTATAAAAGTTATACTTCGAAATAATGTAATATTAAAAAGTTGAATAAGCACATTTCGAGTTTTATAACTTTAAGAATTAAAACTTAACCTCTAAACGTATCCGTTTTGACTGTTGAATTTACTCATATAATTATATACTAAATACAACGATATGGTCTACTATATATATAGATGGTACAGCCTACAATGAATATATACCTATATAATATATATATTGTATAATGTATACGTATAAATATATAATAATAATTTAAAAATTACTTTTTTATACCTATATACCTATGTTCTATATTTCGCTGTATATAGTTATTGGGAGCGTATTCATATGAACGTTGGGATGACAAAATACTGAAGAGTACCAAAAAACGCCTATTCATGATTCCCGCCATTCTACTAATCGTAATAGTTCAACATCCATTCCACACAAAAATCATCAGTGAATTCATGATTATTCTGCAAACAGCCGTGCTAGGCGTAACCAATGGCATCACTGGCAGCGTTCCAATGATATTCGCACCAGCTAAAGTTGTCGAAGAACGACGAGAACTTGCAGGTAAATATAAAAGTATCATTTAGTATCATAGATACTCATCAAGATATAGTACATCCTGAACATCAGTAACGTAACAAAGAAGGATCAGAAAGTGCGGTAAGTACCGCTCGCGCGCACACTATATTCAAAAGCATGTTTTTGTTTTAATAGTATACTGCTTAAATGCTATTTTAATGGCTAAAAACGTGGTTGAATTTAATTTTAATTTTATGAACACAATTTAACAATGTGTAAGAATAATATGTAACTAATTCAATTATCGTGTGTACGGAATAGCGTCATGTTATCTAGTAAAATCAACATCCGGCGCGCGGTGCCAAGATTCATTTTAAGCTCCATGGTGATGGCTCCATCCTTAAAAAAAATGTACTACATCTATATAACTAATACTATAACTAGAACTAAATTTTGTAGAAAAAGAAATTAATTAATTATTTTGTTCAACCTGTTTTAGTAAGTATACCCACCAATTTCGCGGTACAGATCTAGATTTTACATTTTTTAAACACATACTACAGTACAAAACGGTAGGTAGTTATTATTAAGAGTGTGCCCCCCACGTATACAATATAGGTATGTTGTGCATCATGGTCCATATAAAGGTTCACCACGCGTCCACGCCACTAAGTAAAATAACTTAAGTAAGTAAGCACTTACCTGTATACCTAATATAAGATCGGTTAGTCGGTCTGTTGAAACATAATATAAGACATGGGCAATAATAGGCATATTCCCATATGTTGTATAATATATTGTAACAAGAATAACTGAATAAGGAACAACTTACACAGCCTGGTCGATTTAATACTTTTCTGTTGTCACTCGCAGGTAATATAATGACGATATCGTACATAGCCGGCACGACGGCGGGCAGTATATTCGCATACGTGCTGGACAGGATCATACACTACGAGATCGGCTTCTCAGTCAGTTGGGCCGGCGCCGATTATCACAAGACGATGACCACCGGCGTCACGACAAATCCCATCGATATATTCAACTACAGCCACGTTACAATCGACATGGTCAACCACACGGGGTCGTCACCGCTGCAAACGACAGTCACACTCGGCACGCTGCTGTTAACGTCGGCCGCGCGCAGCATCAATTCTACGACGACCGCATTCCCAGGATAATATCGACTGGTGACACGGCATGTACATGCAACACAACATCCACATTATTATAATTGTTTTTTTTTTTTTAATTATTAATGTTTTATTGTATTTTATAATTATTTATAATTACGTTTGAGTAGCGGGAGGTCGAAAAGTCGAGAGTGGCGCATGATGGCTTATTTATAATATTTATAATAATTATACACCTATAGTGCTGTGATAATATTGGCGTCATCGTTTAGACCTAAAACCTCGATTGTTATTTTTAACATGCAACTAATGAATGAATAGGGTTAAATTGAACGGATATAGGTGTCGATGTTGAAAAGTTACATTTTAAAATCTTTACAAAATTTTAAAGTTGTTGCAACGGTGTAAAAGGTTAGTACAGTGTACTAAATATTCTTGCAAATTATCATACTATAGAGTACCTATATACATGTCTATAAATATAATACAATATATTTATATATTTTAATTTTTAAGGTATACGTTGTCAGTAAGAAAAAAACGATTTTTCAAAACCCTCACTTTAAAATATTTAAATGCCTTTTTTACCACTTGACCCTTCCGGTCAATTAATATAATTAGATAATGTTAGTAACATCATAATTTATTAAGTTTTGAAATATTATATTTATTAGTCTCAACTCAAGTAATATGTTTTCGATATATATATAATATTATAATGTTAATGAATTATGTATATTATTTTATGTAAGATTTATATTTATATTTATTTACGTTTTGAGTTACGCGACTTTTCGATCGACCTGCAGTGTTAAAATAAATTATAATACCTAATCGTATAAATTACATATGCGTCTATAATTATTAATATATTTTAAAACATTCAATTTACGTGTACCTATATCAGTCCACTGCAATAGGTAGGTAATTAACTAGGTGTCTATAATATCTATATGTTCACTTTAAATTTCTGTCATAGGTACCTACTACCTATCTACACAAAAAGCTAAAAGCTAATAACATGCTAGGTGTTGCTGATACGTACGTTTTATTGTCTCTTCTTATACTTGAATTATATTGTTCTGTACGTTTTTGTTTTATTTTTTTCTGTTTAATACCTAAACATTAACGTTTGAAATAATAAATAAAAAATTTCATTTTTTTTTAACGTTATTGCAGTCACTAAATCAAAATACGTACAAAATGTGCATGTATTTGCTAGTTTGTTTAGGAAGGTGAACAGTGTGTTCATTGACTCATTGTACTATATAGTAAAAACATGAATACACTGTATGTGTATAAGTGTATTAATAATAAGGTATAGATGGTTGAAAATTATATTGATTAAAGGAACTTTTTTTATTCAAATAAACTCATCAATCAAAAATAGAATTACATAATAAATCAAAATATAACTTATATAACTGTATGTAGTACAATAAGTCAATGAACACAATAATTAAGCATTAATGAAGAGTAACATCATAGGTCCCTAAAACAAAATGTAGGTAAGTAAATTAAGGTATACGTAATTTATTATTCAAATCTCATAATACATATAAATAAAAAAAATATTTATTAACATTTACAAACGTTTTTCCATTCATTTTTTTGAAGTACATTTCACAAGTCATTAAATTTCACTTAATTTATACTGATTATGGAAATGTTATTCTTATCTTTTATTTGTAATTTACTAGCTGTAATACTTGAGACTGGTTTAATAGAAAGCATTTGAGGTCTTATTTTTTTAAGTTAACTATATAATTCTTATAGATCTTTATTCATCATGAAAAAAAAATATATTTACAATGAATATGTTTTTTTTTATTAAATCTAATTCAAAAAGAAACAAGAAAATTGGGCATAATTCTATAAAATCACTAACAATAGTACAATACAAATAACTATTGTATAGAAAACTATAGTTCTCTACAAAAAGATTGGTATACATTTAAATTTCAAGAATGACAAAAACTAAATTAAAAAGTATGCACTATTCAATATTATAAACTTATAAATTTTAATGAATCCATAGATCATAAAAAAAATGTATTTTCCATGTTCTATTTTGATTAAAGAGCATAAAATAAATCAACTTAATTAAATACATTTAAATTAATATACAATTGTGGTATTGATACAGTAGTTATCTATTTGTCTGAATTTATATTTACAAAATATTTATAATTAAGGAAAAATTCCATCTTTATAATTTAAAAATATATAAATGTACAATGATGCAACACTAATTACATTTTATAATTGTGTTAAAAAAAAAAAATCAATCCTATGTTAACATAAAAATTATTAAAAATAATTAGTTATTTTAAAACATATTAAGTAGCATTACATTCTTTTAATACTAATACAGCTAGTACAATAATATATCTAAAACATAATAACAGTATTTATAATATACTGTTGATGGCTACAAACTACTACTTATTATCTATTAAATGATTCATAAAATTTAATAAAAAGTTAATGATTTTGATTTTAAAACTTTCTAAAATAATATGAACCCCCCCATACAGGCTTTGAAATCATAAAAATTAAAATTAACTATTTAAAACTCAAGGTATATAATGCTTGTACAAAATTAACATATTATATACATTATCCAGCAATATTTCAAACAAATAATACATTTTTAACTTATTAATTAAATTTATAAATTATAAATTAAAATAATTTATAATTTATTAAATAAATTATACACCTAAAATAGTTAATTAAAAATTATAATTGATATATTATTGTATCCGACATAAACTGAATAAAGTAATTTTTGTACAATATAGCATTATTCAACTTACTTTATTTTTAAAATACAAACCTAATATGTATTACATATGGAGTAATAATTATAATTAATAAATATATATATCCATATTAGTCTGATAATTTGTCTTAACACTAATAAGAGTAAAAAAATTAGAATTTGAAGATTCCTTCACTTACAGAGACATAATTAATCAATTAAGTCAACTAATAAAAACAAATTAACTTAAAATTTAACGTAAGTTAAGGCATAAATGACTTATTAATGGTGAAATTAATAAATTCAAAATATTTTTGGTATTAAATTCCACTTCACTGTGTATTGACAATCCCATGTATTACCATATTGTACACGGGCATAGGTAGAAATACGCACACATTTGTGAGACAAAGTAATTATGTAATACAATGGATATAAAAGTACTGGCCAAGATGCCTGTAAACTGCTAAGATTAGGTTCAATTATCGGCAAAGTTAAGGCTAAATGTACAATTATAGTCCCTATGTAATTAGGAAATCTCACATATGACCATAAACCATCTACAATAATTCTCATACCTAAAGAAAAAATAGTGTTCAAATTAATTAATTATAAAATATAAAATACTTATAAAAATACAATTTAAAACTTACTTGAAGGTCTATAGACAAATGTTGAGTTTACTTCATACTTATATTTAGTAAAATCACTATGACGTTGACAGATGTAGCCGAATAAAAAGATAATTGATGAAATACTCAAAATGATATAATTAACAGGTCTAAAAATAAATACAATTTAAGATAATGATTTTAGGTAAAATATAATAATTAACTTACAAATTGTTTGAAAGTAAAATTTGAATGGGTAAAAAATTGATAATTGGTTGTAAAAATGTTTGAATAATAGTCCAATATCCATCTTTTTCTTTTTGTAAATAAAATGATGATAATAAATTAAATTCAAATATCAATTTATCTAAAGCATACAATATTTGCAATCCAGCAACAAATAAAAGATTAATGTTAACTGAATTTTTAAGAGATTCGTTGATCACAAGAGAATTGAATAAAATCTGCAAAAAAAAATATTATATAATAACAATAATTGTATGCATGTATGCATTAGGCACAATAAAAAAAAATATTTATTTTTAAAATAAAAACTTACAGTCATTAATATAGAATATCTATAAAAAGCCAATTTAATATTAATAGGTCCCAATGTAGGATTGTTTGTTGTTCCAATAAATAATTTTTGTACAAAATTAAGAGAATCAAATTTATCTATTTGATTAGTGTATTTTCCTTTAATGTACAAAATTATAGAAATGATAAATGTACATAACACTGATGCTACGACATGAGGTACAGTCTTTTTAGTCACTATTTCTAGAATAAAATTTATTGGGCACTTATAATAATTCATCGCCAAAACAATCAAAGCGGCTACAATTAAATTGATAAATCCTAAAACAAAATTATTAGTCATTAACATTATTTAAACAAATTATACTTATGAGTATAACAAACCTGAAAACCTATAGTAGTTGTACTTTAAATCATCATTCAGTAATGCTTTAGATTTTTTTGCCAAAGGTACAAGTGATATTAACAATTGAACTAATACAATAGCAACTGTCCATACAAAAACATCTTGATCATAATAGTTAGCTAATCTTAAATAACCTCGAGGAAAAGGTATCAAATTTCCTTTCTGAAAAAAAAAAATAATAATAAGATTAAAATCATAGGAAAATTATAAAATTTAATTATATTACTAACAGCTTTTATAGCAATTTTGGACAGGATAACCAATAATGGTAGTAATATGGTTAATATGATATTGCCAAACAATCCTCCAAACTCTACTGGATAAGTCTTGTATCTTGTTTTATCAACTAATTGAGGTTCATCATCAGATTCATCATTGTAATCTATTCTTGATGATGTAGTAGACATCTATAACAATTTATTTTAAAAATAATAAAAATATATCTGATTACTCTAATGAATACAATTAATATTATATAAAATAAATTATTACAAAAAATTAATGTAGGTTTACCTGGTGGCCTATATACAATAATAAACAGTGTTATAATAAACAGCTTATGTTAGCTTAGCATAAAAAAGGCATTTTAATTTCAAATTCGAGTGTTATTTCTAATATATATTGAGGAAAGTAAAGTTAGATAATAAGCATCCCCAGAACATATTAAAGTAAAAATATATTCTCCATCCAGAGAAGAACATGCTAATTTTATGCATCCCACAATTAAGGAACCGGTCTTGGCAACATGGTAGGGATGCACAGAAAAACTGATTGAGCAGAGTTAATGCATATTTTAGGTACATAAATAATGAAAATTAATTTAATATATTCAATTATTTTCATAAGGTTTCAAAATAAATTTGAACTTGAGTAGATATCTTATTTAAATAATTTTGTTATTATTATTAATTAAAGAATTATTATAATATTATACTTGTTTTTATACATAAGTCTATACACCAGGGGTCTTCAACCCGCAGCCCGCGGGCCGCTTACAGCCCTCTCTGTCATAATATGCGGCCCGCGATCACATTTGAAATTTAGCATATATATTTTCTATTTCAAAAAAATTGGTTAACTAAAACTGAATTTTTGTACAATAAACATGTTTTTACTACAAATGGGCGCCAACAAGATTTTTGAAAAATAATATGTGGCTCGCTGCAAAAAAAGGTTGAAGACCCCTGCTATAGACCTTAATTTTAAAAATATACTATTTAAATTTCAAAATATCTAAAAAAGACAATTTTATATTTTAAATAAATAATATAATATTACTATATGAATATTTGATAAAAAAATTAATTTTTACTGTAATAGCTTAACTTTTCAAGATAACAATATTTCGATAAATTAATCCAAAATGGCACTTAACTATAGTAACTTATTGAGTTAACTGAGTATATAATAAACCATTTTAATATAGAACCATCCACTATACTAGAGCCCATACATTTAACCTTTAAAGCATTTTTAAAGCGCTTCCCCTACCTAACTACCCAAAATCACTAGATGTGTTAAGGGGCCCGGTGCCAGATTTTTAAATTTTCCGCAATTCTACAAAATTTGAAAATTAAATTTTGCATTTGAGTTACCACCTTAGTTATAATACTTTTCCACTAATTTACTACCCGATACCTATTTAAAGGGGGTTGATAGGGTGTATTATATCGAAAAAAATGACTTCACGGGAATAATTCTCAGGCCTTGTAGAATTGTCGGATTTTGGTAAATATATTTTTATTTGAAAGAAGAAGACTTCCTACAGGCCGCATCCAACTCCGATTTTTATTTTATTTAAAATAATAGTAAAATATAATTTATACAAAATTGCTTAAAATTGTATTATTTTTGAAGACAGATTATAAAGTTTCAGATAAAAAT
>VUJU01001913.1:25838-43502 GCA_009835225.1 Aphis craccivora
TAGATATCTGAATAAATATATTTATATTTATTATTTAATTTATATTATATTTATTCAGATATAAAATGTATGATCATAAATTCATTAAATTCTATCATAAAGTGTATACACTATTATAAGTAAAAATAATAATATATATATTATGTTTTTAAACCATCCTTTAATAATATATATTGACAAAATAGATATCTGAATAAATATATTTATATTTATTATATAATTTATAATATATTTATTCAGATATAAAACGTATGATCATAAATTCATTAAATTCTATCATATAGTGGATGCACATTATAAGTAAAATATAGCCCTAATTACTACTAGCGCTTTACGCGTGTGGTGAAAATATGAACTACTAAACCGTAACACTTTCGGACCGGGTAGCGGGTCGGCGATAGCTAACCTGTATATCTTAAACCGTGGTTTCAACTGTCATCACGGTATAGAAGATAACAATTAGGGAAAGCTAATACGAAACGAATTACGCATATCCATGGAATTACGTTGTTCGCTGGATGCTTACTTTTTTATCATATCATATTTGCTGCCAGACCGTATCTGTTATCGTTTTATCAATTACAGATTTAAGCTATGATTATTGATTTGTTCATAATTTATATAAAATCTAATACAATTCATAACTTCAAATTGTATTTTAAATTAATATCACTTATTAAGCTTAAATATCATTGATTAAGCAGTATGCTAATATAGGTACCTATGATAGTAAATGGGTAATCACAAACAATTCAATAGTTTCACAATTAATATGTTTATTGAAGTCTCTAATTATAAAAGTTTAATAACAAGCTTATGTACCTATAGAAAATCTTAATGTTTCCTTATTAGAAGTTTTGTTTTATTTGTAGAATTTTTCAAATTTTGATTAATGATTTTAGAACACGTTTTGAAGCTATATCAGAATCGTCATCGAACTCATACACTCAGGATCATTCTTATAAAAAATTATCAATTTATTCCGTTACACATAATACTATAATAGCTTTGTATCAACTAACGATAGAGGAGGACTTAAACATACATCTAAAAGTACTCTAAAAATCGTAAAAATTACTGAACAATATTTTTAATTTATTTTTCATTGTACATTTTTGAAAGGAACCTAGGGACCAGCGTTGCCATTCGCTCGCTCCGCTCACTGGGACATTCAAAACGAAAACATCCATTGAATTGCTATGCAACACCACCCTGAGAATGCCACAATTTAAAAAAAACTATTTGCTGAATAAGTAAATAAAATAAAAATATAAAGGGTGTTTTAATATTTCTAAGTTGTTACACCTGCATGTTCGTTCGGCCCCGATTTATGCGTTTACTACGGGAACGTACTATAATAATTGTTCTGTGATAGTAGTTCTACTGGATTGTGATATGAGTTATATAAAATAAATTTAAATTGCACTAACTTCTAAAAACTTAAAACGATTTATAATTGTGAACGAGCATCAAAAATACACAACATAATGATTGTGAATGTTTAGATGTCGTTACTGGTAAGTAAATTGTTTTATAATATTTCAATTTATTACATTTCAAAACTAATAATTTTTGTTATGGCCAACGCTGGAGGACTGATCCAGCGGAGCTTCTATCAAATGGGTAGGTATTAATAATTATCTTCTGGCAAGGGTATAAGCAGTGAGGTGGTAACGGAGCTTTACAGGGGCCCTCTTTAGTTCGCATGTTGCAAATGGTGTTACAAGCAATTCATTAATTCTAAAGTTATTATAATCCAAATTTACATGTTATAAGGAACAACTTGACATCTTACGTCTAACGTCATTCTCAAATTCTCAATCGTTTTTCTAGCAAAACAACTCGTTTTTTTTTTAAATTTACGATAATTCGTGAGATAATATTTAAATCGTACAGTAATATTTGAATTTGAAAATAAATAATTATATTTTGCATATTTATTGATACTAAGTTGGTGTTCTAGTTGAGAGAAAATTATAGGGGTTTTTTATTTTTCAATGTTAAAATTATTGAAATTGATAAAAACATAAATTAATTTTTTTATCATTCCGAGAGAACAGGAAAACTCTAACCATAGACCACCTTAGATAACATAATCAGATATATCTTAGTCCTTATATGTTAGACCTTATATTCAAGAAAATAAGAGTATAAGGTTTTTGGGTACTACCGTTTAATGCATGATAATTCTATGATAAAAATCTGGCAGTTGTTACGAGGTCCTACTTTACGGTACGATGCCTATTTATAACATCTATGTTTGGACTAACGATGTAGAGAAGATAAGGTGACACCACTTGTAAATATTCCGGTCGCAAATTATCCCGGCAGTTTGATAGTACAAATGTCTCCTGCAGATAGCGCCACCATTCGCCCGGAGTTTGGTTTTTATATTGTGAATACATTGTTTTTAATGTAAAATATCAAAAATTATATACATTTTTGTCGTTTTTGATATTATTACTTCAAAATTTAAAATACTAACCACATAAGAATTATTTTAAAGTAATTATTCTATTCAATTAGGTAAAATTTAAAATAGTTTCAATTAAGGAAGTTTTATTATATAGTTATATATTTTAACAATGTTATGTACACAATTATAAGAGTTTAGACTGCTTCACTAAATTTTTTTCTCGTTTTGCGTTTTCTGTATCACATAATTTGTAAATATTTTTATATTCATCACACCCGACTAAGTTAATATTAAATTTGTCTGTCCTTAGCTCATCTAATATTAAAAATAATAAAAATTGTTTGTATTTTAGTTTTTACAATAATTGAGCAAATAGCATATTCTATTGTATATATTGTATCTTCTCTGCATCATGCTTAATATTTAATTTTTTTTTTTTTGTTATTATAATATATCATATGGTGTACTTGGGTCAGTAAGCAGTAGTATATTTGAGTTTTTATTAACACTTTAAACTCGTACCTTATATTTATCGTTTGTAGGTATTACTAATTTCATTTTTGTACATAATATATGTGTCAATGAATAAATTGCATACAATAAATATGCATTTTATTTAAATCAATAAATTTGTACGATATGGCTACATAGTACATACCTACTATGTAATATTATTACAATTTTCACATAATATTCAACAATATTGGTACAAGATTCCAATACATTAGTTTATTTTAATAATCCATATTATAACATAAAATATATTATGTTAATATGCGGATTATTGACATTTGAACAGCAATTAATACATTTAAATAAAATTTAAATGTAAATTTCCATTACGACTAGTATAAAAGTCGGCCTTCGAGCGAAGGGTGGCGTACTCTGGTGTTAAATTCTGAAATTCCAAACTGCCGCGATTTTTTGCGTCAATATTGTACTATTGAAAAATACCGGAGTAGTATCACCTTATCTTATCTACATCGTGTTTGGGCTATAATATAATATAGTGATAAACTGATAAATGTAAATGATAATAACGGATATATATTATCATTTCCTATATTATAAAATGCAAAGCAGGGGTTCTTTCTTTAAATAAATAAACAAAATAATATACAATTATACTCCATGAGTTTTGAGACAGTACTTGATCGTCTTGAAATCTTCTTGGAATAAAATGTCTAGAACTATTGATTAAACAATGAAATAACAAATAAAAAGTTTATTCTTCATACTGTTACAAGTAAAGAGACTGTAGAAAATAATGCAAGATATTTTATTTTAAAAAACAATATTTATCGCCAAAGAAGAAGTCTTATAATGACTGAAATTAATGATCCGTTATCAGATAATCCACCGTTAAGTTCTTCTAGATATGGTTCGTATAAATTATTATTTAAAATGTATTTTTTTTTCTGTTTGTTTCAATCCCGATAAAATAACTAAAAATAAAAAAATTACATGATCATAATCTATATGATTATGTACATTTTTTAAAATTTATTTTCAGAATACATACATATTGATACATCTGATCAGTTAATTTATTGCAAAAATGAATATTGTGATATATTAGTGTGTAAATCTGAATCGATTGATGATTTATATTGTAGTTTATCATGTAAAAGTTTAGATTTGAAAAACATAACTAAAGAAGAAAATGTTATTGATAAAACTACAAAACTATCAAAAAAATCTACAGTTGATCAAAAACATTTATTATCAAAATTGGAAAATAAAGTAAATAAGAGGAAACAATTGTTAACAACTTCTTGCTCAGATAATTTGATTAAAGAAAATGATGATTTTGACAAACAGTTGATTAATTTAAAAAAACCACCAATAGAAGAAAATCAATCTTCTTTAAAATTACCCAAGCCAACTAGTTTCCCAGAAGCAATAGATGATGATTATGATGATGATAATGATGATGAACTCTATTCTGATCTTAAAGTATTACTTTTATAAATAACAATTTAATTTTGTATTAATTCTTTATATTTATATTTTATTTTAGACGCTCATAGAAGACAATGATGTATTGAAGTATATGGTCGAGATGCAGTCTAAATCTGCCCCTAAAAAATTGTTTGATAAACCTTTTCCAACTGAGAAGAACTTATTTGTAGTAGGTCAAAAACTTGAAGGTATTGATCCCCAGTATGAAGCATTATTCTGTGTAATGACTGTAACAGAAGTTTGTGGTAATTGTTAATTTTATTTTATTTGGTACTGCAAATGCAAATAAGAAATTACATTGAGGAGAGTTATGCTCAACTATTTTGTAACTAGAAAGATAATAAGATAATACATCCATTAAAATACTTGGCTTTGATAACTTCAAATATTATTACTAAGATTAAACATTATTATTTATATTTTTTTTTTTATACAATATTAATTTAGTTTTTTTATTGAACTTAAAAATAATGAAAAGTTATTAATCATTGATATAATATTTATAGTTTCTTCAAGGTAAGGTTAGGTTTCTAAACCTCTAATCACTAGTTGCATTGTCAATATCATCAGAAAATTACCTTTCACTAGTAGCAAAATTGATCGACTAAGTTATTACTACATTAGACAAATTTGAAAGATTTCTTGAGAGTTATTAATTACACATTCATTTTTTAATATATTATTATTAGCCATTATTTCAATTAGGTTATTGAAAGTACTAATAACGCAATATAAAACAAAACAAAAAGTAACACTCATATATTATATAAACATATGTATAGAACTAAATATACTGTGTGCTGTTAAAAACATTAAAAATACCGATAAATTATGGAGCTGTACCTAATCCTTCTCAAGCTATTCAATTTTTGCGTCTATGCTTGCAACACCCTATTTTGTTAATGATGTTTTACTTAATTTTATTTTTTATTGTTTGTTATGTTTATATTTTTTTTAGGATATCGCATTAAATTACATTTTGATGGTTATTCGGATGATTATGATTTTTGGGTAAATGCAGATTGCCCGAATTTGTTTCATACTGGATGGTGTGAAATGAATTCACAGATTTTACAACCTCCAAACAATTATGGAAATGAATTTAATTGGATTAGTTATCTTAAAGAGTGTCATGCTTTACCAGCTCCAAAACACAATTTTGTCTCTTCTAAAAAAAATGATGTAAGTGACAGTAAATTACTACTTTATACTAGTAAAGATGTGTGATCTTCAATCTTATGTAACTCACTACCTACTTGGTGACTAATAATATATTTTATGTTGTGAAATGTAATTAAATTCAAATTCAATCTTATGTTACTTAAAATAAAATAATCACCTAGACGGTTTTCAACAGCAAATCCTATATTGTTACATTTATTTGGTCACCATTTTTATGTATTTATTTTCCTGTTAATTTGATCAATTTGAAAAATGAAATATTGAGAAGTATTGTTAAAATATAAACAACTTCAGCTTCTAGTTTTGTTACAATTTATTCATTGTTTTATTATGTGTTTGATCATAATAATTATTTATCATTATACAAATGGTAGAAATGACATTAATTTTTTATATAATTTGCATTATTTTGTTAGCTTTAAATTATATTTTAAAATATATTATGTATTTTTTGTGCATAGAATTATAAAAATCAACATAAATTTTATATCGGAAATAAATTAGAAGCAATAGATAAAGCAACTCGCACACTTTCTAAACAATTAATATGTGTGGCCACCGTTGCTGATACCTTGGGTAATCGTATTCGTATTCATCTTGATGGATGGAGTGATAATGTGGATTATTGGACTGATATTACATCAACTAATATACATCCAATAAACTGGTGTAATAACAATGGTCGAATTTTGTCTTGGCCCAGAGGTTATAATGGTTAGTTTGTATTTTGAACATCACTTAATTTATACTTAAGTAGTTAAGTATTATAATTTTTTAGATAAGAAAAGAAAAAAAACCTTCAATTGGACTGAATACTTGAAAGAAACAAATAGTGATCCTGTGCCTGAAGATGCATTTGTCCATCGACCAATAAGAGAATTTTCTAATGAAATGACAATTGAGGTTGTTGATCTTGTTGTTCCAAGACAATTACGAATTGCTAGAGTAGTAGATGTTAGAGGTGATGAAATAAAAATTGTTTATGATGGATTTGATGATAAGTATGCGTACTGGGTTGAAGATGATAGTCCAGATATTCATCCTGTTGGATGGTCAGCAAAGACTAACCATCCAATTGAACTTCCTCCAGGTATAAACATACCAATTATATAAACAATTAGGATAAATTAATGAATTTAATCTCAACTCTTATATTATGTTCAATTAATTTTAGGCACATTACTAGAGTAAACAATAAGTGAACACATAAAATATATTGCCAATTGATTATATCTTTAATTAATAGTTTTGTGTGATTATAAACATTATAATGATTGTTATTTTATGTAAATTTTAAGCACCTGGTACAGTATGGAAATGCAATATTCTTGGCTGTAAAGGTTATGGAAATTCATCGAATAGATTAAAATATAATCATGTTGAATTAAAAGATTGCCCATATGAAATTGACTCATGGAATATAGCTGTAGCTGGGTTAGCAATGATGCGTGATCGATTAAAAGCTAATGATGTTTTAATTACCACAAAATTGACAAGGTAGTATTAAATTTTTCTTTTTAAATGTTTTTTATATTGTTTTATACATCTTAATCAATTTAAGTTTATGAATATTTTTTAGTTCAAAATATAAAAGCAATATACATCAGGCTAATGATAAAAGAGAAAATTTTAATACAGAATATAATAATTTGCCTAGGATCGAAGAAAAAATGAATGAAAGAAGGTTTGATGACTTATATACTTATATTATAAGTGTCATTATTTTAATTATAATTGATTTTATCAAAAATATAATTTATATTTTCAGATTAAACCTAATGTTGGATACAAATAATATTGAACCAGAATGTAATTCTAATAATATAAATGTATTTTCTAACAACATTACAAGTAGCAATAATAACAACTTACGCAAAGCACTTGGCTTATCTCTTGTGGGTCATAATTTGGGTTCAGTATTTATGGAACGACAATGCAATTACTGGACCAAATATTATGCTCAACTAGGTATACCATTATTGAATAATACTGATTTAAGAAAATGGCCTGTTCAAGAAGTGGCCACTTATGTTAAAAAAGTAGTTGCAACTTGTACCTCAACAAGTTCTTATACTAAGGATGCAATTAGTATATCCGATCGGTTCATTACTCAAGTATAGATTTATTGTTATTATTATTATTGTTGTTTACAAATTCTTTATTAAATGACTATTTTATATAGGAAATTGATGGCGAGTCATTTTTAATGTTAAATCAAGATGATATAATGAGTATATTAAAAGTTCCACTTGGTCATGCATTAAAAATAACCAATGTCATTCTACTGTTAAGACAACAGACCTTTGGTATTGATTTTTTTAACCTTCCTCAACATTAAAATATTGACTTTAATCAATAATTTGAAATTGTATTTCATATTTCAATCGACTAGTGTTATATTTTTATTTTTAAGTATTTATGTTTTGTAAGTATTTTTGATTTCTCTATGATAAATTATAGTTATCTTAGTATATTAATTATATTTTGGGAATAAAAACAACTGTAACAAAAAAAAAAAAAAAAAAGTATTATATTTTATAATTATTATAATTATTATTCAATATTATAATATTATTTTTAATTATTTGCTATTTATTGGATAGACAATTTTCTTTTCCTTTTCAATTGTTTTCATAGAAATTTTAAACTTTATGCTTGCAAAAACTACAACTATTAAATTTATTGATTTATTTAAAATTATAACCTACACTAGGTTATTCAAATCAATTACTATAAAAAACTTTATAGTATTTTGTTTAACCATAATTTTATATTTTGAATCTATGATTAAGGTAAAAATATATATTATAGGTACATGAAGTTATAAGTATGTGAAATTTCATAATGAAAACATGTTTTTAATTATAAAAATTAATAATATATTAAAATATCATTAATATAGTCTACGAAATATACTTTTTTATTTTTACAATATAAATATCACAAATGATTGAAACAAATTCAGACTTTATAGACTCTTACATCACAAAAAATGGCGGAAATATAATAAATAAAGATATATATATGAGTATTTGATGGACAGAGAGAGAGTAACTATTTGAACGTTTTACACATGAATATTAGGTCTTATAATCAAAATATAGAAAATAAATATTAGCGGCATATCGTTCACATCAAACTTATACTAACATTTTCTTATCTGAACTATCTACCATAATGACTTCAGGTCATATTGGAAAAAAAAAATTGTATATGGATTGGAGATATAAAAATTGATATATTATAAAAAAAAAATACTTAACTGCAAAATATTATTAATTTATTAATATTATTAAGACTAGTATAACAGATCATTATACAATTATGGGCAGTTTAATAATTTCACTAGTAAATTAGAAACACAAAGATGATAATCTAAATCTAATACAATATATCGATTACAAAAAGCCAATCAGATAGTTATCATGTAATCAATGGACTGGAATATTCAAAACCAATAACTAATACAGCAGTAAATATTTTCAATAATAATATATTAGACACAATTAATAACTGTATTCTATAAAAGTCTCAATCAAATATGAAAAATCGAAATATAAAACCCTGGATTACCAATGGTCTTGCACTCTTGCGACATCAATAATAAATAGAGATAAGCTTAATATGACAATTTAAAAGGATAATTCAAATCATAAATTGATAAACTATTACAAAACTTATTGAAATAAATTAATAATACTTATTCGGAAAGCTAAAGAACAATATTATATCAATAAAATAGAAATATGTAAAGGTAATTGAAGGGAAATCTGGAAAGTTATCAATGAACTATTAGGGAGAAAATTAAATCTACGGGGCTACCAATCAATGAAATAATAAAGGACATATTTTATTCAACATCCACGCCTAAAGACTACTTAAACATAGTAAATTCATACATCGCTACAACCAGAAATAGACTAGTTGATAACAATTTTCCTAATAGTACAAATAATATACAATCAAATTTTGGAACAAATACTAATAATAAATCAAGTATTAACTCCAACTTCAAGTTTAAAACCATAGGCAGTTTCGAAGTAAAAAATATATTAAATAATCTGAATAACAACTCGGCATCTGGAGTTGATGGTTATGCGGCATTATTTTTTAAACAAATAGGAGACAATGTGATAATACCTATTGTACACATAATTAACTGTAACATAACAAATGGTACGGTACCCGATGAACTTAAAGAAGCTAGAATCGTACCGATTCATAAAAAAGGAGATAAAACAGATTTCACGAATTATATACCAATAGTAGGAATTTTAGCTAAAATCCTTGAAAAAATAATTAAAAATCAGCTATTAGAATACTTGGAGAGAAATAAAATATTATTTATTGTGCGATACGGGTTTGGAAAAAAATTAGGAACAGAAGACGCTTTAATCGACATTAATAACTATTTACATAGCAAGAGAGATACTAAAAAAATTTTAATTTCATTCTTGGACTTGGAAAAAGCATTTGACTCAATCAGTAGAAAATTATAACTAAACAAGTTAAAAGAATTAGGCTTAGATGACAATGCATTAAAATGGTTTGCCAGTTACCTGAGTAACAAACAACAACTAACTACTATCGGACCTCATTGCAGTAATCATTGTTATGTTAAAGATTAGGTATGGAGTAACTCAAGGTACATCATTAGGCCCTATACTGTTTTTATTATATATTAACTCTATACCTGCATCTTTATTAAAAGGTAAATTATTCATGTTTGCGGATGACATAGCACTAGTTATTTTTGAAGATAATTGGGAAAAATTGAAACATACTGTCGAAATCGATTTACGGCATATCTATGACTGGAAGGCAAAAAATCTTTTATTGCTTAAGGTAAAAATGTATAATTATACATGACGTTACTAGTATGTGAAATTTCATAATGAAAACATGTTTTTAATATTAAGTGTGGCTTTGATAAAAATTTGAATCATTCTTTCCTAGGGGTGTTATTATCTGTTATTATGTTTTAATATAACTTACCTACTACTACACTCAATGTATTACCTGTTGATTCATCTTAATAACTTCTTCTGGTTCATTGTTGCGTTTTATAGGAATAGTTAGTAGGTTTAAGCAAAGAACCAAAAAATATTAGAAACAGCCACAAAAAATAAAATTGAAAAACAAAGAAAACTAAAAATATTTGGTGTTTTGAATTAAATAATAAAGAGATAATAATTTATGATTTAATTTAGAGTTTTAAAATATATAATTTTCTATTTGCTCAAAAATTGCTCATTAACGTTCAAATAAGTTCCTTTACTGCTATATCCTAGTTGTGTAGCTATTGGATAGTAAACTTCAGCAATAGACAATAGTCTTCCATTTCAGAGGTTTTAACAACTACGACCCTTACAGAAAATTTTTGGTTAGTACTTAGTACATTTTTAAAAAACATCAATCTATGACTTACTTGGAATTGTTGATCCATGCAAAATGTTTACCATTTGGACTGAACAACATAAACTAGCATGTTGATTAGACACCAGATGGAATTATAGAGAGTGTATAATATGGGGATTCGCTATTTCGCTCTGATACAGGGTAAAACCATGATTGGAATTTCCAACATGTATAATTTTAAAGTTTTACACAAATCCCAGACAACATTTGACTAATTTTTAACCATGTATAAGGTGCAAGGTACATCCAAATATCCAATAAAGTAGACATTTATTTTCTTCAAAGAGAAAATGAAAATTTAAAACAACAAATATATTGAATCTGACGAAAAAAATATTTTTAATTTTTTTGTGGTATTAATAAAGCTATTTTTGATATTATTGTTAATTAGAGTTCCAAAGTTTCTATTAATTATTATTAAAATTAGAAGGTTGAAATGTTCTCATTGCAAGACCAAATTTTAATGACTATTATAAAATTAAGACTTAATTTAGTTTACCCAGACTTAGAATTCAGATTTAAACCCAGCAAATCTACAGTTGGTAATATTCGTTTAACATTTATCAGTGTTCTTCGTGATATTTTATATGTTAATTTAATGAATTCTGTACCTTCGTAAAATAAAAACCAAAATTGCTTTCTTAATTGTTTTAATGATTTTTTTTTAAATATAGAGTCTGCTGTTTTATCATGGAAAATTATGGTTACGTTTTTGAAATAGTGAAAAGCACATGAAAACATCACTAAGAAGGAAGCTAAAAAACATATTGTAATATAGATATCGTACTCGAACTGTGTGTCAATGACACCATGATATCATACTGTTATGTTCCAAATAGTAAATATATTATTAATAAACATGTATTAAAAATAAAACGACATGATTTATAGAGGAAACTGAAAACCCGGCTTAATAATCTGTAAGTATATAATTATCAATTAATAATTATATCCATACACCTATCTTATATTTACTGAAGTATTACCACGATTTAAGATATATATATATATCTTAAATTGTGAGTATTACTACTACACTTACATTACTATAGACTTCAATTGTTCTATACCAGCGTTTCCCAAACTGTGGTACACGTGTGTACCGGAGGGGGTCCGCGAATGTAATCTGAATTATACTCTTTAGGTACTATATTATTATAGTATATACAAAAATTAAAATTTTATTTTTATTAAGGGGGTCCGAAATCATTTTTACTTCTCTAATTGGTACGGAAGAGATAAAGTTTGGGAAACCATGTTCTATACTATATCTATTTCGCCCGATGTAGGTAATAGGTACCTATATATTAGAATTACCTATTATAGATGGTAAGCAAATTGCACCAGCAAAATTACTATTGTTTCGCCATTTTCTCGGTTTGCAATAATTTGTACCTACTATTATACTACTATGCTTATGGAGTTTGGAATATATCTTTGGTAAATATTTCAATATCATATTAGGTACATGAAAAGAGGTAGGTATAAATCGAATTATTTGTCTATGTTTATAATATCTACTGTAGGCCATATATAAATATATCTGGCTTATATTATATGATATACCTATGATACTAAATTATAAATACACAAGGTGTACAATTTAGACACTTAATTTCAATTCGAATATGTATTATAAATCGTTGAACCTAAATAAATATATGATTTACCTACACAAATAATGTTTGATGTTTATATGTAATATTGTAGCACATTAATATTATATTGTGTGTGTAAATTGTATTTTACATTTAGTACTTTAAAATTCGCCAAAACTGGTACATTAATAAAGAACCAAATAAGTTATTTTTCATAAAATATAATTTTGTCCTTATTTATAATAAGCATGATGCAGTTTATAAAGGTAAGTAAATTTGAAGTATTAAATGAAATTTAACATTTCATAAATAGGTAGGTACCTACACATATTCGGTAGCTTTCTACATAATTATAATAAGTAATATTATCTACTTATCACTTGGGCCAAAAAACTCATCATAAAAAATAAAAAACTTCATTCCGTATTTGTTAGTAAAGTACAATTTTTTTTTTTAATATATAGTTACATTTTATTTATATTTATTTTTAATGTGTTTCAATATTTTTCCATTTGCAATTTAAGTTTCCATAATTTTTAAATTAAATTTATATAATACCTAACCATAGATAATATTATAATAATACATAATATGTACATATTAAAATAGATCTGTAACTCCTAATTAAATTATCTAATTAACTCGTATTGTTAACGATTAAGTGATTTAAGTTTAAATTTATTTATTTTTATTTACGCTTCGATTTAATTTTAGATATTAATTGCAACTTGCAAATTTATCAGCATCAGATAAATATTATTTAAATACCTAGTGGCACGGTGAATGTTGCTTTCATATAAATAGATTACCTACTGATACAATTAGGTAGGTACCTACTATATTTTATAGACGTAGGCAGGTATCTACAAATAATTAAAAATTAACAGTTAATTTTCAGAGGAAACTTTTGTTTAGACGTAAAACATTATCGGTTCTTACCAATGCATAGGCGCCCGCAAAAATTTTTCTAGGGGGGGGGGCAATGTTAGGATTTGTTATATATTAAATAGTAATTTTAAATTTATCTTTAAACATTCAATTTAAAACATATTTTTGAAAGGCCAAGGGGGAAATGCCCCAGCTTTCCCCCCTTCCGGGCACCTATGCCAATATGTTAATAAAATATACCTAATATATGGATACAAATTTAATATAATTATTATTTATTTATTATTTCACACTTAGTGTTTTAAAAATATTCAACGAACACGAACTGTCGCTCATACAAATAAATTGCATTTTTTAAAGTATTATCATGATGACCACTGTCCTGACAAAGAATCTGATTGTGCTGAACAGTGTTTACTCGGTAAGTTAATTTAGTAGGTATAACGAATAGCCAAATTTTAAATATACCTACGTTTTTTTTATGTGATTGTTTTTAATAATTTTTATTAAATAGATACTTATTCCATCAATCCATCACATGTTAAATTTATCTTTAGAGTGTTCTCAATTGAATCTATGCCCGGACGAATGTCAAACTGTCTCCGACAAATGTCAAATTGGCCCCGACGAATGTCAAGCTATCTCCTACAAATGTCCAATCCCCGACGAATGTCAAACTGAAATCAGTAATGAAAAATGTGGTAGATATAACAAGTATTCGTTTCATGACTTTTTGATTCAAAGTGTTACTTATATAGAAACACAGCCTTCTAATAAAAACTACTTTGAACCAAAAGGTACACTTGATAAACAAATTAAAATGGACAATAAAACAAAGTAATTGAGTTAAAATAAAATTATGATTATAAACAATTTAATCGACTATTATAAAGTATATTAATATGTTATAAATTATATATTATGAATTTTGAAATAAATAAACTATGAACAGCACGGCTTGAATTTGGAAAAAAATTTCGTTTTACGTTATTTTGAATAATAAATTTAAATATATAAAATTATCAAAGCTACATCGCCCGATAACAAAACACCAATTAAAGTTATCTGTCTCGGGAAGTTTTATCAACCCAATAAATATTAATAAACATCGTCCAATTAAAGCAATTTTCTCTTCAGCTGGTGACGCTTTTTACATAATAAAAAACAAGAAACATATTTTATCTCGCCTCCCTCCTAATTCTATTTGCAAAACATTATACAAATTTTGAGATTTTTTTTCAGAATTTAAATTTTTACGCATTTATTTACCTGTTTCAAAGTAACAGGCTTCACTAATAGTTATTAACAATACAATTATTTTATTAATACCAACATATTCAATTTTAAAATAACATCTAATACGAGAATTGTCCGGATAGGTTAGGTTTATAAAATTAATTCTTGAATTTATTGAAAATAGATCACGTAGACTAAATATTTCTTTGAAACCAGTATCATAATATTTATAACTATCAAATAATTAGAAATTAATTTTTTTTCTTAATGGTAAGTAGCTATATTATATATAAATAATGTTTAGCGTTACGTTTTGTTTTGTGTTATTAATTATTTATGTTTATTGTTTTCCGTTATAATTATACGTTTACAAATTGCAATCGTATTTTTTCAAATATAATGTTTTTATAACGTTTTCAAGCTCTGAAATAAATAGTAATATACATACCTACTTAATACTGCAGCCTGCAAGAACTGCTTAAGATATGTGTATGTTATATATACCTACTTATGCTACTAAGCAGTGAGTACCTACTAACTAGTAAGTACCTATAGTCTATACCTATCCTGTTCTAGAAAAACTATAGGTTTCAAACTTTCACCGAGTAAACCGACATAGCAAGATTATAAGTAGGTAATAACATTGTACAACCGGCTAGAGAAATTTAAATTTTACAATTATATCTTTATGTTTAATGTTGTTTATAATTGTATTAATTAATAATATTAATGTTAACCAAAACACTCTTTCTATGGAGTAATTTATACAAAAAATATTAAGTCTTATATCCTAATAAATTTAATCGATCATAATTAGGTACAATTTAAATACCTAATGCAATAATTCAACTAATAATTTGTATATAAAAAACTTAAAAAAAAAAAAAATCAAAAACAATTAAGTTGATCATCTGATTATATTGAGTTCAGTTATGAATTCCTCATAACCTGTTCAAGAATTGGTGCTTATACACAATACGTCAATTGATAAACATTAACTGGTCTGTACTGTTATTTTATAGGTACATCAATAACTGTTTATTCTGCCTTTTTGAGTATTATATTTTCAGCTTTAATCGACAATTTATCAAATTCATCAATGCTTATAAAGCATATTTAATAACATATTGAACTTCTCGAAGATCGGCTGATTACTGCAACTCTGATTCACTACCAAACTGCATATGGTCCATGTCTAGGGCTAGGGACTTATAGGAGTTTGCTTGTTTTTCAATTATCATTCAAAACATAGCTAAGTAATATAGAAATGTGTTTCATAGTACTAGACGTTTAAAGTAATCATTTTTATTTTGCATATTTTGCATATTCAGTTGTTTTTTCCCTAAAAGAGCATATTTTGTTGTATTTTTATTTTAAGTACATATTTCACACATTTTATTGAAAAAAAAAAATTAAAACAATTCTTAACATAGAATAATATTTTACAATAATACTAAACAATATTTAATATGAATTTTCTAGAAATTGCATAAAAATAGATTTAATAATATAAATGATTAAATAATCTATGTACCTACTGTGTATTTTCCCAATTAGTTGTGTGTTGGTCGATACGGAATACGCCAAATATAGGCAGTTGATGTTAATTCGTCTATTTGTATCGTAATGTGTTTTCGTATCGCGTTAAAGTTCGTCTGTTCGTTTTGTACGAGTTTTTGTCTTGTGTAAATAAAATCAGTGTAATAAAGTTTTTTTTTTGAAAATTAATGCAAAAATGCCTTAAGTAAAGACAATTACATCTAGTCGCCTACAATCATACGATTCAGGATTCGGTAGTTCGGTATTTTTAGTTGATCAATTAAGCAAATTAAGTTACAATAAGCAAATCAGCAGTATTTTATAGAATTTAAATAATAAAAGTAAATAGGAGTAATATTATGAATAAATCTAGTATAAATTTGAAAAATTTATTATTTGGAGCAATGAAGCAAAATTTATAAATAAGCAAATCAGCAATATTTTATAAAATTTGAAAGATAAAATAAAAACGGGGTTATAATATGAAAAAATCTGGTACAAATTTTAAAAATTAATTTTTATGAAGCAACGGAGCAATATTGCAAGGTTAGCTAATCGGTTCATTATTTGAAGCAATGGAGCAAAATTTATAAATAACCAAATCAGTTAAGAATTTGAAGCAATGGAGCAAAATTTATAAATAAGTTAATTATTTCATTATTTGAAGCAATGGAGCAAAATTTAATAATAAGCAAATCAGCAGTATTTTATAGAATTTAAATAATAAAAGTAAATAGGAGTAATATTATGAATAAATCTAGTATAAATTTGAAAAATACATTATTTGGAGCAATGGAGCAACGTTTATAAATAAGCAAATCAGCAGTATTTTAATGAATTTAAATAATAAAAGTAAAAAGGAGTATTATTATGAATATATAATAAAACCTTCATTTAATATACGATATACAACATTTGTTTAAGAGTATCCGTAACAATTTATTAAATGGTGATATTCAAATAAATAAAAAAAAATAATTTTTTTTCAAAATATTGTTCAAACGTATGAAATTGATAAAAATTCAAAAGCTCGTAGTATGTGTAAAATATCACCTATTCATTTAAATCCTAATCCATTTCAAAAAATGTCATGCAAATTAGCTTTACAAATATTTAGCAACAGTGTATCTTCAGCTATAAAAACGTCAATACATACTGGTCAGTTAAAATCAAAACCTGCTAATGATACAGCTGACTTTTTACTTGAATTAAACAATACATTTGATGCATGTAATAGTCAAAATCTTTATGATAAAAATCCTAACAGACGTCCAATGAGCTCTCATAATAATCATGTTTTTGAAAACATTAACAAGACCATTTCAACTTTCCAAAACGCTAAAAAAATAATAAAATAAAATAAATATAATAAAAAAAAAAAAATAAATAAAAAAAAATAAAATATTGAAATAATAAAATAAATAA
>VUJU01001914.1:7329-46253 GCA_009835225.1 Aphis craccivora
TATCTACCAATTCTTGTATTGCGCATGCCATGTGTGTTTAAAATAACATAAATAATATATTTAATATATTTATTGGCGCTATTATATAATTGTTAATCTCATTAATTAATATTGCACAACATAACACAACGTATTTAATTAGTTACGTACTTACATATATAATAATCGATCATCATCGTAGACCTATGAGCTCTAAGTTGATAATGTATGGACAAATATATCATGACGCATTATCGATAAACAAATACATAAGAAAAAATTCTTTTATTTGGTTTTTGGGAAATGACCTTATCATAACTACATTATTTTAGGAAACGGTGTGTTATCATAAAAATACTGTTTGTAAGATTAAAAAACCGTGTATGCATTAGTTATATGGACAGTTAACATTGAATAATATGAGATTAATATAATAATAAGCGGAGATATCAGAGTTGGACTTCAGTCGCCCAATTAGCATTAGAAGGAAAATGAATCATTATTTTAGTCACGGTCGTTACATGAAATAGGCATAAAAATTAAACATCTCTGGTGAATTACCTTATCTTTACATACAGTCGTATTTCGATCAGACCAGCGTTATTGGTATTTTTGTAACTTCCACGACAGTCTGCATTTCTGCAATAATATATTTTTTTAAATTCTATACAGTTATATAAATTGTATGTTACAAGTGATTAAATAAAAAAAAAAATTGAAGAAGGTGGTGCGCATTAAAACAATTTAATAAATAATGTATAAAATCATTTCTATAATACAAAAAGAAAATTTTTCTAAAATTGTCTAATTATTAATAAATATCCTAGAGAGGAGTCCGTTGTCGGGGACAGTTAAGTTCTTGATATGCGACATAATATATCAATAATAAGCAATAGCCAATCGATATTTGGCTAATATTTTATACCTATTATACCAATTACCAATATTATACTTTATAGCACGGCTGAAAAGGTCCTAAGAACTTCAAAATGACAAAATATTTTTTTAAATATATAATTTATAGGTGTACAATATGCATGCTATATTTATAATTAAGTTCTAATTAAAAATGTTCTTATTAAATACACATATAATACTATTATAAAAACGTTTTTATTGCCTTTTACGATGAACGTAGCTTGAATGAAGAAATTTTTAAATGCATGTACCTGTAATTAATATAGTTTATAGGTATGCTGACACCTATCCAAAACTGTAAAACTTAATCTCTAAGTTAGAAAAAATAAGTATGAATTGTTCCTTAAAAACAAAATTGTAAAATAGTTACACGTAGATTTTACAATTTTAAATATATTTTTATTGCAAAGAAATGTACCTAAACGGCTAAATGCTTTTTAATGAGCTTCCTCTACTAACTAATGGTGAGTATTATAGGTTTATATAGGTACCTATATAGGTCACTATGATTAATTTTGAAATTGATAATTTAATCTACAACATAATATTAACATTGTAACATGAGGAAATATTAAAGCCTGGACGAACCGTATAACTTAAGCTCTATTCCATTACAGTATTTGTTAATTGTTAATTATATATAAATATCATAGTCTTGGATTTATTCTGCACGCACATACCTACACTCATTAAAATATCAAACGATAAACATTCATTTTTATTACTGAACAATTTTTTATAATAAGTATAATTATTTTTTTATAGTAATTTCTTTAACATATTGGTATACAATAATCAAAGCTAAATTCCAGAAAAATATTTTACGATAAAAAAATATTATATTTCTACAGATATTTATTCTATTTTTATAATGAAGAAAAAATATTTTTAAATACACTATATTTTGAATATGTTTTGTAGAACCTAATCGATTAATATTAATATTATATTGAATCAAAATATTTTTTAAAGATTAAAATTAGATAACATTAGATCGAAGTAGATCACATTTACTAACTTAAAACTAGTTAAAACTGTATACGTTTTAGGCTATAACATGTCCAGACTATAGAGAATGCGATACAAGATCAGTATTGTAATTACTGACATATACATAACCAGGGCCATATTTATGCAAGGGCAAATGGAACATTTGCACTGGGCCCACTCGTCAGAGGCGCCCACCGACTTTGCTAACATGCAATTAATTATATACCGTTTTATCATAATATTTAGGGAAAACACAATTTTACTTGGATATTTTGCTGGGTTATACAGTTTGTAAAAAGTATAATGGGGATTTCTCGAAAACTACCTACAGCATTGACGATAACAAAATCGTCAAAATCTCATTGTCAATTCAAGTGTATATAAGTGTAATAACTAATAATACCTATCTAATAAAAAATACTAATTTAAAAAAAAGCTGTGTTTTTTATAACATAAATGTTACTTGTTTTACTTGAATAAATATTAAAATTAATAATCATATTTTTAACAATACAATTTTATTCTATGCTCCAACTACTCATATACTAATTAGATACCTACAGCATTAGCTTAAAAATATATTATGCGTACATTTTTATTTTAGCATTGAAGAAAATATAGACGGACAATTTGGAGCCCAAAATTGTAAGTTGTACAGGGCCCACGAATTGGTAAATCAGGCCCTGTACATAACTGAAAGTCTGGAAATATTAGTAAAACACTGAGAATATATCTTCAATAATTTAAAATATTTATAATAATAACTTATAAATGTTACAATTTTAATTGATATCATAAATATTTTGAAAAATTTATTGAACATAGATAATTAAATTTAAATAACAGTAAAATGTTTCAAGTTACTGCGATTAATACTTCTAGAATTAATTTAGATTAATTTAGAAAAAAAATAATTAAAATCGTTATTTTACACATGAATATTCAATTTTGGCAAAATTCTAGCTTTAAAAACTTATGCAAATATATTGTAACTATGAAGGTAGTGTCTATAAATATTTTATTTGGTATTACATATAAATATTAACCTTGCAGTATTAATTTGTCAAGGATTTCAGTCAAGCAAAAATTATTCATAGAAGAAAAATTACTAAAAACAATCGAAAATACCAAAAGTCTAACATAAAATGAGTTAAAATATTTTTTTAAATTTTATAATTTATTTAAATATAAGTATATAGTATTGCTGATTTACAAACATTACAACATTTCAAGTACTTAGACTACATAGAGTTATTTTGAGTTATACTAAATTCCCACTTTTTCTTACTTTTTTATTAATTTTTTTTTATTTTTTTAAAAAAAAACTAGGATTTTTTTCATTTTTTACCCCCCTCCGGGCACACACACACGTACCAACTAGATTCATTTTGTTACCAGAAACCACGTTATAAAGGTAAACTATTGAACACCATCAAAATGCAAATACCTAATGCAGAATGCTCTTATATTATTATGCTCTATCGTTATTCATAAAATACCTAATGCTAATATGTTGACACTAGTCGATCATCGACTTGAACCTATATCAGCCGTTGCCGTTATATAATTAAACATTCACGATTAATATGATTGCATTTGGATATCAACAATTTTTAAAGAATTTAATGTAGGCAATCTTCTAAGTACCTACTTGGCTACGTGCATGTGGGTCATATAAATGTGTGCTAAGTAATCATCGGTGTGTGTGACTGTGTAAAAAAAATAGCAGAGCATAAAACATACACAAGCAACCACGCTCATCACGCACGTGAACGAAAATTAATATGATAATTCCGTAAAGAATGAATGCTTATTAATTGTAGGTACCTACGTAACTTTTTGTCAATTCTAGCGTCCTACTGATAGGCTTAATAATTCGATAAAAATTTCGTCAACCGATTTGTTACAGTTAATACTTAATGTGTCGATTTGAGATCAATTAGGCCATAAAACAAATTATTTTAAGAATTTTAGTTTTGATTTTGAATAATCAGAAATGACAGAAACAACTGTATAAAAATGTATAAGATTTTTGAATTTCTATTGAATAATAAATAGGTACCTACTAGGTAGCTCATAGAAAATGCTTGAATAACAAAAGTTTTAAATGCTGTTTTTTATCTCGTATTAAATATATGCCTATAAGATTTAAAAGTTTAATATAAGGTTTCTGTTAATTTATCATAAGTGGAATAAAATAAAGAATAATTGAGCGTAATTCCACAAATAATTTTTAAGAACATCTGAAATTTAAATTTGATATTCAAGCGTAAAATAACGATTTAAAATTTTTATTGTTTTTTGATAAGTATATCTATAATCTATCAAAAGAAAAAAATATCTAAAATGTTTTTCCTTAACAATCGGGAAAATAGAATAAAAAAAATTAGGTAAATGGAAATTATTATGGTAATCCAGTTTTTGACGTTCAACCAAATTTGTATTTTTAATTTGTTTTAATTTAAAAATGAAAACCGAAAAATTTGAAATTCCAACAATAAATTCAATTTAATAAATTTTCAAAATATTTTGATTCAGAGCATTTGAAATGTTTAGTTTTTTTGGTTTTTAAGTGTTTTATATAATCAAAATTCTTATTATTAAAGTTATAAGTTATTTAGGTACTAGTTCTTATTGCATCTTTGGAAGAATGATCCATTTTTTGAAATTAAAATAATTATTTATTATTCTACTAGTCATAGTCTTAGTTGGTATATTGCATGTATAACAGGATAGAAAATCAGAAATCCGACCCTTAAGACAAATAAAACTTATATCAGTGATATCCTATGAGATCAATTTTATTGTCAAAAAAACCACACTGTAATAGGTTTAGAAAAATAAAGGCATAGATGCAAACAATTTTAGTGATCTATATAAAAGGAAGATTAAATCAGTCATAAAGCAGATATTATGGTAGAAAACTTGACATAAAAAAATATACTAAGAAAAAAAATTAACTAATGGATGAACAAAAGCAAAACATGATGTTAAATATCTATTTCAACTTATAAATTAACTTTAATTTGCCTCTTACTTAAGAACAATTCAAGATCTTACATTTATTTTTCAATTGCTTATTTTATATAATGTATCCAATAATTTGCATATTTTTATTTTTATAAAAATTGAAAACTAAATATTTCTAATGATTATACCAATTATAATAAATAACAGAATAAATAAATATAATTTTACTTTGTTCGGCTAAAGGTAATTGAAATTTTTTTTTTAAACAATTTATGTATTCTTTAAATTGAATGTACCTATGAGTAAGTTTTGATCATGAATATTTTTTACTATGATATATGTATATATATATACCCTACCTATATGAATTACTATTAAAATAATTTTGTTTAAGGGGATCGGTGGCCGACAGTTATTCAATTTTTATTCCATCATACTGATTAATGTAATAATGCGATAATACTTTTTAAAATTGATTTGAATTTGTTATCATGACTGCTTGAGATCGGTCAGTTTTTTCCCCATTTTGAAAACATTTTTTTTAAATAGTAGTAAATTTTCATGAAATATGCATTATGAAAATGATTAATAAATTAATAATAATACTCATGCTATAAAAAGGTAATCAAGTGGATACCCCTCTATTGAACATAAGGTATCAAATGGGTCACTATTATGGGTGGGTTATATTTGTATTCAATGATAAAATAATAATTATCCTTATAAACGAAAAATGATTCTGAGTGGAGATAGTCTGTCAGCCTATATCACAAAAGGTATTTGTTTTCTATTTTAGTATTTATCTGCTTCATATAACCATATGTAGAAAGTGCTATTGTGTTAAGCTTTTAAATATTTTACTTTAATTGTTATAGTTACATACAACTTGCTTATCTAATCTTGCAACCAAATAACTTGAGTAGAATTACATTTAAAAGATAATTTAAATTTAAAATTATACATTAATGTATTTTGTATACTTGAATATGCATAATTTACTTATCTGCAGGTATAGGTATAGCCGTATAGGTCAGAAGAGACCAAGCTTTTTCCATACCGTGACAAATACATAAAATAAAAATAAAAATAGAGATGTGCAAAAATAATAATAATAATGACACTTTTTCATAATTTAAAATGATTTATTAAACATATTCCTTAACTTTCATAAACTCAGATTAAATGCACTTTATAAAATCAGTAATAAATAAATAATTAATTTAATTTAAAGATAATTTTTTTTATTATTATTATTTATTGGGATCAATTAATTTCATAATTTAATATTAAATGTTTAGTTATAACTGCCAAAATATTGTGATTCTATAAAAAAAAGCTCAAGATTACCCATAAGTAATTAACAAAAAATAAAAATAAAATAAATATAATGATAGGTAGTTAATTGAATTTAAAATAATATGAATACAATGAAATAAAATTAGATTAAATTACTGGCATTTGATGCATTTAATCCCTCAGATTCGTCATCATTTACTTCATTTAAAAGATCAGCTTAATCAATTTTAACATCTTTGCCCATATCGGCCGTATCATTATCAGATTGTTCAGATTCCAAATCAACGGATGACTTTACATGCTCTTCAAGGTGCTTCTTCAATATAACATGTCTTGAAAATATTTTATTACAAGTATCACAAATGTAATGATAAATATCATCATTTTTTTTAGTCGGTGGATTAGATGGAATTTTTTTTATTGAATCATTGCAATTTATCAAATGATTTCTAACAGCATCTTCACTCAAAAGACATAATAGGCACATTTTGCAAGCCCATATAGTATTATATCCACTAGGCGAATTATCGTATCTCACCATAGATCTTGGACAAAATAGTTTCACTTGTGGTCTAGGGACTGGAATACGTATCTTTCTTCGCTTACGCGACTTACAGTTCACAAATGGATTTTTGGACATCTTTATAGTGCAGAAATTAAGATGCTTTATATTGCGTTAATTCGTATTCGTCTGAAAATGTTCTAAAAGTCCACAATTACGTGTCAGAAATAACGTTTATACACCAAAATAACAATTTTCAACAACGATAGTGAACAGCACGGACTTGATAATCACCATCTACAGCCGTGGTGAATAAAGAGATGAAGAGAATATAAGAGAATAAAACTTCATAAAGATTCAATGTACTCAAATTCTATTTACATTCTATTTGCTACGATTACGGGACATCTTGTAAACTATAGTGAAATAACAAATAAATAAATGCAAGTTAATATAATACCTATCAATAAATTATTATATTACTACATACCAAACGATAGTTATCCCATCAAATTTTCTTGACGTTTTTTGAAAATGATAAACTCTTTCAAGAAATAATAATTAAGATATTATTCACAATTGACGGGAAAAAAAATATTTAAAAAAAGTCCATCCAGCATTATCGATATTCCTACTGTTTAGTGTTTATTATTTCACATGTATTATGTTTTTTTATGTTTTTAGTATTATTACTCTATGGTTTTATGTAATATAATAAAATAATGAAAAAGGCGGTGAATCTTAACTGATAACAGTCAAAGATTATGTATATCAAGATATTGAGGGTACATTTGTACAAATGACAAATCGGTACAAAACACACAAGCACCACAACGCACCATCGATTCAAAACACATCGTTTTGTGAGTAGCTAGTTCAATACTATTGTGATACTATATAATATAAGCAATATTTAGGCTAAATGACTAATGAATTATAGAAAACAAATTTAATTTCTATATATATATTATACATTATTATGTACAGTATGTCTTTATACTATAATAAATAAATAAATAGAATGTTAGATAATCGTTCAAGTATTACCATTAAGATTGATCCGATGATGTGAATTTGAAGTTAAAAACAAATATGAACGTTTTGAACGTCTAATAATTATATGCACTTTGGATCATTTAGATTTCAAATAACTTTTTCCATTTATTTACCATCTGAAGAAATGTAGGTACCTAATTAATAATTTACTGTTAAAAAATTTGTAAATTTATTCATTATTGTAAAAGTACCTACCTACATAGGTATTCATTTTGAAAATCAGATTTTGATAACTGCTATTTTAAACTTTTTAATAAGTTAGTAGGATACCACTAAATAAGACACAACAGAAAAATTGTTTTCAAAATCCTTAGAAAAGAAAGAACTTCTTAGTTCTTACAATTGAAAATCACTCCATAATATTAAAAATTTCAACAAGCTAAAATATTTTACCAGTTTTAATTTTAATCCCGATCTTAATCACCAGCTCTTACATGAATAATATAAACCTTTTTATAGAAATAAAAAAATATTAAACCAACTTTAAATTATTGGTAGGTCGTAGGTATCTATTAACAACTTATGTAGGTACTGCGAAAGTGCGAATACGTCTAATAATATTAGACGGTACCTATTAGTTAAACGCCTATATAATTTTAATTGAAGTTTACGAAACTAAAAATGAATGAAGTGCAATATCACAGAAGTGATAAAATAGAACATTTTGAAGACCAAATATAATTGGAACATCATGTATAAAAATTTAATTAATATGTAATATTATGAACTATTCCACTATGGTATTATCATTGGACATAGGATGTACATTTTAGTACTTGGTAGACCACTATGAAGGAGTAATTGACTGAGGAAATAGTTAACTACCGCCTAAATTATTGTAAACACGCTTCAGCAGCAGCATGATAACGAATTTGTGATAACTAAATCGGAATATTTTGAAAATAATAACCATAGTACTATAAATTATAGTAGTAACTACTAACTAGTATATTGTTTCCGTTTGATCAGATGTGTTATATTAATAATTGTATTATTCGAATAACTATTTGATTGCTTAAAATAAAAAAAATTGTGAGTTGAAATCATATAACAATTTATTCAAACATCGGTTCCATGTTGTTAACAGCTTAGGGTAATAAACAAAATGAGTAGTTTTCGATTTAAAAATTGTGGTAAGTTTTTATTTATTATTTAGGTACAAAAATTCTAACATGTTCTTTTAAAAAAAATTGTTGTGGAATTTTATTCAAGTTTCAATAAAATTTAGCGTATAATTAATTTTAAATTTTAAATGCTTATTCAAAACATCAACAAATATATTAATGTTTTAAGATATTACAAGAGAGATAATCACAAAATAAATTGCATTGGGTCATAACTCAAAAAAGAGTTCAATAATATATATTATTTTATATTGAAATTTTGCATTTCTTTTAGAATAAAGAAACTTATGTTCATCGTTCCTCTCTATTTGAATTTAGAAATGTCTTGTTCAAAAACTTCAGTACAGTTTGTGACCTAACTTAAAACCAGTTTCTAGTGGTAACTATTATCTTATTGTCTGAAAGTTATTGCTAAAATTGTGATATTAGTTATGACCATGATTGATGTTGATGTCGTTAATGACAATGATTAAAGTAGATTTTGTTAATACTACTTTGAAAGAAAAGTTTAAAAAATAGATCAAAATATCTTGAGTAATAAAATTGTAAGAATAGAAAATGCAACTTATTTTTGATTGTTCCTGAAATTATTGAATTCTGCTTATTTTTTATATTGCATATATTTATTTTAGATGAAAAACCAGGATATGGAGAAGAAGATTCCAATTTTGAATCTGCTATATCCTCTTCATTTGTTTATAATCCATATATGTCATTGGATTTACAAAGCCAAAGAAATAAATTACCTATAACCAAATATCGTAATGAAGTCTTATATCTTTGTGAAAAGTTTCAGACATTGATATTAGTTGGATCTACTGGTAGTGGAAAAAGTACTCAAGTGTCTCAAGTATGCTTAGTTTTATTTACTAAATAATATTAATAATATTTTTTTTAAATTATTATTAATTATGAATTTGCACCAAATATTAACTTACAATATTTATTACATATCTCCTTCAGTTTGTTACTAGGAACTCTTTAGTTACTATTTTCTTTCTGCAAAAAATTCTTTGTATGAATTAATTTTATAAACTATATTTTTTACATATTTATTGTTAATAGCAATGTAAAAAAGTTTTCGCTATAGTTTAAAAATTTAAAATTATTCACAGATGCTCTTAGATAGTGGTTTATGCCAAAATGACAAATCTATTGTAATTACTGAGCCTCGAAAAATAAGTGCTATAACCTTAGCTACTCGAGTAGCTCAAGAACAAAAAACAAACCTAGGTCAACGAGTAGGTTATTCAGTTAGATTTGATAACCGTTGTGAATCAAGTACAAAAATTAAAGTAAGTAATTCATATTATATATTATTTATATTTTGTTTATATGTTTTAATACAAATTATTTTACAAACAGTACATAACTGAAGGTATTCTTTTGAATGAAATGATGAGCAATCCTTTATTAGTAAATTATTCCGTAATAATATTGGATGAAATACATGAAAGAAGTTTGATGACTGATATTTTAATGGGACTAATTAAAAAAGTTTTAAAAGTTAGTAGGTATTTAATTCTTTTTTTTATTTATTATTTTGTAATGTTTTTTTTTTTTTTTTTAATTTTAATTTCAGAAACGACCAACTTTAAGACTTATAATATTATCTGCTACTTTGGATTCCTCACAACTTAAATCATATTTTAATTTAAACCAAAGCAATGATCCTAGTAATGATACTGCAACTGTTTTGGGTATTGAAGGAAAATCATATCCTACAAAAATCTATTATTTAAAAGGTGATATTTTTAAATATACAACACTAAATTTAGTATTGAATATATAATGATACATTTTTTTTTTTGTTTAGATCCAACGCCAAATTATGTAGATGAATCAATTAATACAGTATTAAAAATTCAACAAAGTGGTGCATCTGGCGATATTCTGGTGTTTTTAACAGGAAAAGAAGAAATAATGCAAGCAGTTAATACATTGGACGATTACAATATTAAGAATGCTAATGAAAAGTACTATTTTTTTTAAATTTTTTTTTTACTTTAATATCCACTCTAAAAATTTATTAATAGTTTAATCTTAATATTTGAAATTTTGAAATTTACTTCTCAAATTAAAAATGTTACATATTTTTACTAAATTAATAATGTATAGTTATAATAAATGTTGGATTGGTTTTTAATAAATATCATTGTTAGATTACATTAAAAGGTTATAAATATTGATTAAATATGAGTATATTATGATTTCAATAAGAAATATAAATGTATTTTAAATTAAAATACCACTACAAAATACTTGAATATAAGTTAAACCAAATTATATTATTATTTTATGATGCTTAATATTTCATTTTTTACAGAATTAAACTTCTTCCTATACCTATGCATGGTACTTTAACTAATGATGAACAACTCAAAGCTTTTCGTCCAGCACCTAGAGGATATAGAAAAGTAGTTTTTTCAACTAATGTGGCAGAGACATCAGTTACAATTTCTGGAATTGTTCATGGTAATTTTAACTTGTTTAATAAATCAAAAAAATAATACAATTAAATAACTATATAATATTATATTATAAATTTGACTTAACAAATCAGTTCTAAAAATTCTTCTTGGAATATAATTCAATTTGTATTGCATAAATTAAGTAGTAAAAAATTATTGATGTATGTGTTTTCAATAAATATTTATAAATTAAAAAATAATTTTTGATAGAAACTAAACAATAAGTTAAATGTATTTATTGTTATAAGTTAAATTAATGTAATCTATAGTTACAATTTTTTTATACATAACTTTAAAGAATGTTTAAATTAATATTATTGTTGTAATAAAACATATTACAGATAATAAAGATAAAAAAAATATTTAATCATAACATAGTAAATATTTTTGTTCAAAAATTTCAGTAAACCTATTATAATTTAGTGTGAATGATTAACATTTATTAAAAATATTATTATTAAGAGAGGGTTAATACAATATTTGTTTTCTTTCTCGGACCTATGTACTTAATTGAGGGTTTGATATGTAATTTTTAAATTATATTTAATATTGATATATTCACACTAATGTTAAACTCTCTTAGTTAAGCACTTGAGCTATATTATCAAATTTGATAATATATTATTAAAAATTATATTTTCTTAAAAAGATTCTTTATTAACCTTAAATTGTGTTATTTTATTTTGAATTGAAAGATAATAATAATATAATTTTATATTGAATGTTTTATGTAATATTCTAAAAATTTTATATGAAAAATCTAGAGATTCTTTATAGTTTATTGTCAAATTAATTTACATAAAATATACATGTTACTTAGTAAAATTTATACTAAGTTGCATATCATCATCTTTTAATATTTATCAATAAAATATTTTTGTTATAATTATTGATATGTTTTATTCATTAGATTAGTAGTGATAAACAAAATTAAAATGTATATAATTATTATTATTATCACTAATTTTACCAATGTCTTTTACTTATAGTTATTGATTGTGGATTTGTTAAACTTAAGTGGTTTAATTCTAAGTTTGGCGCTGATTCATTAATTGCTGTTCCTATATCCAAAGCATCGGCAGTTCAAAGAGCTGGCCGTGCAGGAAGAGAACGACCTGGTAAAGTTTATAGGTACATGGTTATTTTTAATATTTGAACACTAACTGCTATGTCATATTAGTTTTCACACAGTTTAATTCATTTTTAGATTATACACAAAAGAAGCATATCAAAATTTAATAAATGCTACTCCTCCAGAAATGATGAGATCTGATTTAACTGATGTAACTTTGCAGCTCAAAGCTATTTATATAAATAATGTTTTAAGATTTCCTTTCCTTAGTCCACCTCCAGCTAAAAATCTCCTATATGCTCTGGAGATGTTAAAATCTTTAGAAGCCATTGATGAACTTGGAAATCTGACAAATTCATTTGGAACTATTATGGCTGAATTACCATTACCAGCAAAACATTCAAGAATATTATTGAAGGCTGGCGAAATGGGATGTTCTTCAGAAATTGTATCTATATTAGCTATGCTGCAACTTCAAGATGCATTTATACGCCCAAAGCATGGAGCTACAATACAAAAAGCTAAAATACAACATAGGAATTTTGAAGTTGCAGAAGGAGATCTACTCACTTTATTAAATGTTTACAATGGATTTGAAAAAAATCTATATAGTCCACAATGGTGTCATCGATTTTTTATAAATTATAATGAGTTATGCAAAGCACGTAAAATACGTTCACATTTAATAGATTTAATGAGGTCATCAAAAATTCCACTTAAATCTTGTAAAGGTGAATACATATTTTTAAATCAAAATTGATTATAAAAATAATTAAATAATTACTATTTTTTTTTTTTTATATAATATAGGCAATACAAGAACTATTGTAAAGAGCATTGCATCCGGACTTTTTAAAAATGCTGCTTATTTGCATTATACAGGAGTATATAGATCGGTTGGTCTTGACGAAGATCTTTATTTTCATCCCAAGTCTGTTTTGAATTATGTGAATCAACCACAATGGTAAACTATAAATCATATTTTAATTTTGATAAAATAATTTAATCTATATTTTTAAGAAGTGTATATCACAAAAAGTAGGTTAATATTTGCAATAAAAATTAAAAAATGTTAGTCTGTTTGTATAAATACAACTTTTATTTCTTTCTTTGATTTAACATGAAAAATTTAAAAATTCTTTGTAATATCATTATTCTATGTCTTATAATTTACTTTATTAAACTGCCTATTTTAACTAAATAATAGTTTAGTAAAAATAAATAATATTTAATATTTATTTTTACACTGTTTTGTAAAAAGCATTCTAAATTAATACAACTTAAATAAGTTTCATTTATTGCAACCACTGGGAAATATTATATACTCTTGAATACAATTATTTAGTTAATTTATAAATTAAGTATATCATAAATATGTACTCATTAAATTCCCTAAATAAGAACATTGCAATTTTTAATATGGATTTCCATACATATAGTGTCAATTAATATTTAACTAATATGCATGAATTATTATTTTTATTTTAATCTTCTTATGAATGATTTTTTACAAGCTGACATTGTAACTTTCAATTTTATATTATATTATAGTTAATAAGTAAAAAAAAATTGTAAAACCTAAAATCTATACTACATTTCTATTTTCAACCACATTTATGTTTTAAAATTGCATATTATTTTGTTAAAATTTATTGTATTATATTCATATCTTGTATGAAGTTTTCTTTCTGTTATGTTTATTAAATAATTATGATTTATTTTTTTCTAGGGTCCTGTATGATGAACTTCTGGAAACTACAAAAACATATATAAAAAATTTGGTTGAAATAACACCGTCGTTATTATTAGAAGTAGCTCCTCATTATTTTTCTACACCAACATTATAAAAACAAATTATTTCATAATGTTGACATTTTCACTTTTTGATAGATTATTTTGTGTTGTTTAAAATGATTAACTTTACTATTTTCTTTTATTATATCATTTTTGTGAATGTATTGGTTAAAAATAATACATTTTTTGATTTGTATAGTTTTTATAATTAAGTTATTTTAATTAAATTATTTTACATTAAATTTGACATTAGTTTGTCATTATTTTTTATATTATTACTATTTAAGTGTTGATTAGACATTAGACTCGTTAGAGTACAAATATCAATGACTACAAGAATTTTAGCAGATATACTCATTGCATACATTTACCTTATATTTTACATTAAATACCACAATTTTAACAGTATCATATTAATTCAAATGAATATCAAATGGCTCAATGCAGTAGTATAATGCACATAATACACAAGAGTGTAATAATAATATAACATAAAATTAAGATAAAACTTTCAATAAACTTTAGGTATCTTGATATTTAATTTTAAGATTGATTATCTGGTTTATAAAATTCAAATAATGTAATCCAACCTTATAAATATTCCTGTACATAACTTACATCATAATAATCAACTTCAATGTACACTTCACACTGAAATGATAAAAATAGGTTTAATATAAAATATATTAACATTTAAAAATATCAAAAAGCTATCATAAGTTTATCATTTTTAAATTTGAAAAAATTAAATAATAACAGACAAAAAAAAAGAAAATTCATAGTAAAATTAATACATTCATCGCTGTGTGGACTTCTTAGAATCTAATATACATCTATTATTTTAAATAGCCAATATAAATTTATTTTTAGTTAAGAGTTTCACGCGGCATAAAGACAAGATAATAATCTAATACTTGCACTATGTAGGCAACTAATTACAACTACATAAAAATCAAGCAATAATTATCAGGTCCTTAAATTACTAAACAACCAATTTTTAAGTTTTAAATACACAATAAATCATTAAGAAAAATTATATGTGGAAAATATAACAGAATAATCAAATTGTTATTATAATTATTAACAAAAAATTGTATATATATATATATATAAATGCGTTCACAACATATCAGTTTTTATTTGGTAATTAATTTTTATAAAATATTTAAATTTCCATATAACACGTTCTGGTCTTTATTTTTTTCAAATGTATTTACTAACTAGACGCAAGGTTATATAATTTATTAATATATAAATTATTATGTTATACTATTAAACAACAGTACTTATAGATTAACGGTAGTCGAAGAGTTATTGAAATAACATACCTTTATAAATATGTTATATGTACCATGATTTTGTATTTGATACAGTTGACCAAATTTTTTTGAAAATCGTTATGTTTTACAATCTCTTAGGTTCTGAAACAAATAAAAAGTTACTTAAAGGCAAGAAACAACTACAACAAGCTACAATAATTGTAATTGTTAACTTATGAATTTCTAAATAAAAATGTACTAAATAAGTTAACTATTTGGTATAGTTAATTTATCTTACTATTGATATACGTACAATAGTTAAACTACAAATAGTGTAACTGCTTATATCTATAAATTTAATATGCCAGCTATTTACGGATAAAAATGTAGAACGATGAGGCCCGGCTCAAGGAGTAGGCGACATAGGACCACGCCTAGGGCGGCATTTAACATTTTTGTATTATAGTTAAAAAAAAATATTTTTTGAAGTATGTGTAAGCCGTTAACTTAAGTTTGCCTAGGAGTATTTAAACACTTGACTACTTGAGCCTGAGAACGATATAATTGTAGAATGTAGGAGAATAAATTACCTACTTAGACTTAGCTAAAAAACACGACAATTTAAAAATATCAAAAATTAAAAAGCTTTTGAAGTTCTAATTTTGAATCTATTGTTACGATTTATTTTTTGTTTTAATTTCGATAGCTAAGACATGAAGATTTACGTGGTTTCTCTTATTAGGTAAGTTATTTGTACAGAAATTATTAAATGTTGATAAAACTGAATGCTTAAATTTTAAATCTAAAATAGGTAATGATTTTAGTTATGTTTATGTAATTAAAATAATAGGTACCTATAGACGTATAGTGTTAGGAACTTGAAAATTTTTACCATGTGTTGTTTATTATAATTTACTGTGTATGCACAATAAAAACATTTTCAATAGGTATATTTAGATTAGTGTTAATAACTATTAATTATAGAAAAAAAATATTCACACCGTTTTATTATGGTGCATTCCAAAATTCATCATATAATTCAAATTCAATACACTCATTAGGTATAGCCAGTAAATTATGCTCAGGGACAAATTGGACTATCGATAATTCGGGAAATTCTCGATGAGCTGCGCATAAATGAGTTTACAAAACCTCGGTCGCATATCAAGTAAACTGTTAAGTACCCATAAATTGTAATTAGGTACTTATAGACTTTTTTCCCATAGTGAAAATTGTTATAAAAATTATGGATATATTTTTGTTTATATCTGTAGTGTACACACCATGTGTTGAAAGAGTTATAGGTAGGTACCATATCTAGCTACTATTCAAGGGAAAATATTTTATTATATATAAAATATATGTTAGGTTAAATACCTAATAACCCATGCAACTATGCAAGTGCAATTGAAATTATAAGTAGGTACCAATGGTATGTATTATGTATATTGTATTTCTGAAAATACATTTATACCTATAGTGTTCCTAATATTACGTTAAAATCGGAATAATATTATGTTATTACTTATTATATAATACGTTTCTACAGCCATACATTGAATATTAATGCTATCTAATCTATAATTAGTTATGCATATCCAGCGTTAAAATCTCTTTATTTATATTTTAATCTCTTTTAGTTTTTTAAACTTATACTATATTGATAGATAGATACCTACCTATTACCTAAAGTGTACAAGCATAAATTAATTATATTTTGATCATATTAATAATTGATTTTGAAAAATAATAATAAATACTTATAGAATATTATATAGGGCATATAGCTATACTGCATTATTAAAGCCTAAAAATCAAAAATCAATTTTTAATAAATATATTATACCTATTATAATAATTTTAGTTTACGTTGTACAATTATTATTCTGAAAAAAATTAAATTTAGCAAAAAAATGTATACATTTTGAAAAAAATTAATCTGATTTAATTTTTAACTGTAATTGAAAAATTGATAACATGGATTTTATTTGATCATAATTAAAAATTAAAAATAGTAGATGTTCCGTACAATATATTAAAATTTTTTTCTGTTGAACTCAAATCTTTTTTTAAACTAAAATCAGATAAAGATAATCTACTAGAATTATGTCAAAACAATAAATAAATTACCTTAATGTTTGCGGTTTTGAGTATTTAATTTTATTGTCCAGTATATTCGAGTTATTGATATAATGATATGTCCATATGCAAACAAATGACATTTATCGGTATTCGCATTGAACATCACTGTTCTCACTCACACCAATAATCAATTATGAGCAATGGCATTAAATGGCCCATAAATTTGGGCCCCCCCGCAAAAATAAAAAAATGTTAAAAATGGGCCCCTTATATATTTTTATACCAAATATAACCATAGGCCAATATAATCAGAGGCCCCAAATTACCGTGGGATCCCTGCAACGCGGGGTCTGCGGGCCCTCAGTTACACCACTGATTATGAGTTTTGAGTATTATAACTTATAAGTTTATACATAGGTATACCTATACAAGCCGAGTGACGAATAATAAGTTATAAATTGCCTAACTATTGCCCCTTAAATAAAAGTAGCTATGCCCCTTAGTTCAGAAATTATTTTATTATTATTAAAAGTTGTAATTTATTGTTCAATATTATGATATCTATTAAAAAAAAACATGCAATTAAAATTTCAGAAATTTACAGTATCTATACCTTAAAGAATCGAAAATTCATTTTTTTTAAACTAATAAATTAGTACTGCTGCAGACGCCAAACAATATTATTGTTTTAACATTTTTGACAATAATATATATTGCAGATATTATGGGTATACATTATTATTTAATATTAACCATGGTCCGATTTATATAGTCTATGCAACAATAACTCCACCTTATAATAAATACCTATATAATATGTGGTAGGTACTGTGAGTAGTTTTACATCATACTATATTATTATATAGGTAAAGTGTATGTGTGTAATTCACAAATTTAATATTTTAATACCTATATTATTATTGTTAATTGTAAATACCAAACTGTTTTATTATTTTAAATGGGTTTCCGCCCTTCAATATATTATATAAAATAAAATAAAATACCTATATGACGATCTCTATTGCTTACTCCTTGCGTGAGCTATTAATTACTTTTTGGGCACCACTGGAAAGTCTGTATTACTGCAGTATGCCTGTATTATTGTCTATTGAATTACGACCTGAAGGTAGGCGTATGTATACAGTATATAGTTATACATATGTTGCATGTATAGTGTATTAGTGTGTAGTGTGTACCTAAATATAAAACTACACCTACCAACACGTAATATCCCGAGGTCGTCGCGCCTGCGAGTAGAGTCGATTTTCGTAATATTTTCACTGTCGTCCTCTGTAATATAATAAAAGAATATTATTATGCAATGTCGTTGTGTGCGTGTGTGACTGGCGGCTGTCACGGTATAACCACTTCCAAATAAGGACCAAGGAGTAGGCGAATCGCGCCTCGTATATGCACATGTTGTAGGTATACGCGCGAAAATTGTACGTACTAATGTACTTTATTGAAGTATCTATATTATAACAGATATATAATGCTATATTATGAGTATATGTTGATGCATATATAATAATTAAATACACAAAAATAGCTTAATAATTTTATATATAGATAGATGACATATGTGAGATGTGTATGTGTTGTAACCACAACCTAACCTAGGTGTTATACTTATTTATACTATTATACAGCACAGTGGCGCACCCAAGGGGGGATTTGGGATTTGAGCCCCCCCCCCAAAAAAAATATTTTTTCATTAAATTACACATTGTTATATAGCAAATATAGTATAACAATGATACATGATAATATTTTATTTTCAAATTGTATTATTATGTTAGATATACCATATACATACACATATTATATATATAACATAATAGTTTAATATGACGTGATAAGGTTTACTTGTGTGCAAGGAAAAAAGAAAAATTATTAAGCCCCCGAACGAAATAAGCCCTCATAAACAAAAATTCTGGGCGCGCGCCTGATACAGCAATATATATTATTATCTTGTATGGCTGTATGCCCAAATCAATATTTCATTAGATATCGTTTTAGTTGTTCGTCAAATACGTATTTGTATGCTGTATGCACCATAAAAGCTTATAATAAATAATAATATACAAAAATGTAAAACTTTGAATATGTTACGACATAAAAATATTTTCAGAACTCATTGATTTTTGGTATAACATTAAAATGATAATTTAAATTTTTAAACATAGACATTAACGGCAGTAGGTATACAAAAATTAGATAGGTTAAGTTTTTTTTTTTAAGTACAAAGATTTTCAGATTTTTAAAACAATTGTATAAAGATTAATGCATATAGGCACACTTATTAATCATGAATTTGTAGTTTGTACACCTTCAATTTTTATTGTTTAAAGATAGATTATTATTGTTTTTTATTCGAAATTTTAAAAATTTGACTATATATTAACTATTAAGTACTACCTACCTAGGTAGATATTAAAAAATATTTTATACTATTTGAGCGAAAGTAGAAATCTAAAACCATAAATTTTATTTGGTAGGTAGGTAGCTGATAAATATTCGTATTTAAAAGGCTTTATTTTATTTTATTTTATTTGTGTTGTCATTAGTTTGATTACACGTACTTGTTTATTGAATACAATAAATGCTTTTTATTTTATTCAGGTTGCTTATTTATTTTTCCTTTTTAGTACCTACTTAATAATGACTTGAATTATGATTTACAGTTGAATTGAACTTATTATAAGTTTGTTGACAAATGAAAAGTGTTATTTATGATGTAGTTTGTTAAAAATTCTATTTCATACATTTATTAGTTACAATAACTATGAGTAAATCTCTAAAAATGTAGTTCAAATACTCAAATATGCACAAAAATATTGTTTTACCTAATAAATAATAATTAAAGTTTTTATTTTAAATTAATACTATTTTTCAGATTAATTTGTATTGTTCATTTTTTTCTTATTGTTCATCTAATAATAATTATAGATATCTACCTACGTCGGATAGGGATGAGTTTCATATCAATGTTATCTATCCGATCCTAAAACAAAATAATAAGTGATAAATCAATATTACATGACGTATATGTATTAATTATGTTTTATGTGTTATAAAAAATCATCTCCATTCTCCGTCATCGGCGGCGATCTGCTAGGGACATGAATAGCCGAATCGGTAAGCTTATTACCTCCTATTAATTATTATAGTCTTATACTCTTATACCTATACAACATTTTATTTTTAATTTAAATGAAATTTTAATGCGCACATTATTTTCTCCAGAATATTTAGGTACCTAGTACCAATAGTACCTACATAGTTAAGAAAAATAGGTATAGATAAGTAGGTATTCGAAAACTAAGTGATACCACGTAATAATATCTACGAGTATATGTTCTAATAGGTACCTAAGCAAAATCTTTAATATACAAAGTAAATTTTGCATTGAGGTAGATTTTTAAATATCCTAAATAGGATTTGTATTTTATCCTGAAATTAATTTAATTTAATTAAAAAAAATACACGTAAATGTATCAGAAGTCTTTATGCCTATATAGTAGTAAGTAATCTTATAGTCTGTGTCTTTGGATATTTTCTTGCTGATGTTTCTATTTCCTAGTATCTTTTATGTTTTTTTTTTATTTTTATTTCTTGTGTGATGTTCTACTTCAGTATCTATTTCATGCAGTTCAATCGCGTTGTTAAACGTTTGCATTGTTCGATTCGTAATTTCGAAGAAAAAAAATACCTGGTATTACCGCGGAGTACGTTTTTTATGGCATATGTCGTATTTTGTTCTGTAATTATTGATTTCATTTTTATTTTTTAAATTTTCAAAAAAAGGTACCTAAAATCAGATTGAATTTTGTGTTTTTCCTCGCCTATCAAAAGATTTGAAATGTGTTATTAAAGTGACCGTGGTAGCGTTCGGCGTGCGTGTTTTAAACAGATACCTACATATTTTTCAGTGTATACCTATATTATTATTGTTAATTGTAAATACCAAACTGTTTTATTATTGCACGTATCCATGTATTCTTTGTGCCACTGTTGTACCTACTGAGGCTATACAGTTATAGCCGTAAAAGGTAGGTAGGTACTTACTACTAAGTATACCTTCCTACGTAGTAACGGGTCGACGGTCGTCGTAATCATTACAATAATACAATATTATTGTACTAGGTACTAGCACTACAACACAGTGCACGTAATAATAGTAATAAGTAATAACAAATACCTGTATGCATGGACCTGTTGCGGGGGCGAGAACCGTCGGCGGCAACACCACCACCACGCACCTCCACAGCATCACCCGACGACCTATCCGGTCGTCTTCGGCAGCGGCGGCGGCGGCGAAAACGGAAGAGTGGGACAACGTTGCGAGTCGTGACTGTATGTATGCATTATTATTATTTATACTACCTACCTACGTGTCGCGTCATTCGTGTGGAACACCCACCCACCCACCTGCCGTGTATAGAGTTAGTACGGGTCAGAACCAGTCCGAGCGGATTGCGCAACGTCGGGACCTTTCACTGACGACAACGACGACGACGACGTTCCGCCGCCGCGCACGAATAGCAAAAAGATCCGTCTTTCGTCCGCGCTTTGTCCGCCGCAGTTGTTGCCGTTCGTCATCGTAGCCGTCGTTGTCGCCGAGTCGTAACAGTTCCGCCGTTTTCCCGTCTGGCGGACACCGTTGACGGCCATCGCCAACCCCGTGAGTACCACCTACCCTATACGGGTATTTATCTATACTTAGTACCCGCCTTTTACATTTTCATCTCGACACCCCCCCCCCCCCCGTATCACCCCCAACCGGATATCCTCGGTTACTGCCGCAGGTGGTCGTGAAAATGTCACACGCGCAAGTGATGTCCGTCTTCCGTCTTAACTATTTAATTGAACTTTTATGTTTAAGTTTTTTAAGTTTAAATTAGTCAAATCACTCTATAATTTAAAAGCTAACAGCACAGAATTGGTTTTGCTGAGTGCAAATTAACTATGCTGTACGTTTGTGTGACAGAGACCACACAAATAAATGAGATATCCTACAAGGCCTTTGTATGTCAAGGTATATAATATGTATATAACTGCTTTATGGAGGTTGCCAGTGTAAGGTGTGCTGTAGGTATGAAGGAACGTGTCAGTTTTAACTTTTGTGTTCTTTAACCAGACTACATAATGTTATTCAGTGAATTTTTATGATTTTATGACATTGAAAAATTATTTATTTTGTGCTCATTGTTTTGTAGTAAGCACAATAGAAAAAAGCACTTTTCTAATTATTAAGCAATACAAATATAAAAAAAATAAACCTATGAAATGAGGACAATTTAACATTTTAAGAAAGCTAAATACTGGGTTTCGTGCCAACTAATTGAGTGTGGACTAGGTCAAAGCACCAGCCAGCCATCTGCATGAAATAAAACTTCAGTACCTAGGCGTTTATTGAAATTATCCCTTTTCACATGAATTATTTGCACTATGATAATCATAAAAAATCATTTTTCTGAGCAGTCGGTATAAAATGGTTAGTTAGCCTACTTTTTCAAGACTAACTTTGGTATACAATGATTGATATTATATTATTTATCATTATTTTTGGTATACCAGTCGGTAGTCATCAATATACCAAATATACCAGTGAAGAAATCTAACATTACCTTTAAGACAGGCGTTTGATTAATATGAAGTTGTATACCGATATATACAGTACTTATACATAGTGGTATAGAGTATTGTATTTTATTTTGAGACCTAATAGTTTTATAGACATCAGACTATTATTTTTTTTCAATTACCCAGATTAGACTAATTGATTCAATTTTGTTTTTTTCAGGGTCTTACCATGGCTAATAAATGCATTCTTTTGTGTGCAGTAAGTATTTATAGCTAAAATTGTTTAAAAAGGTACATTTATGTTTAAGGCAATGTCAAATAGTATACCATTTTAGACATGGGCATTCTCATGGGGGGGAGGGGGGATACGAGAGATAGATCCCACCAAGGCTCTTTATTTTCTTACATATTAGTGATACACATTTTGTCTATTTTTGGTAACTCTTACGGCTTCTCATGTAACAATTTCTAAACTAACGTTCATCTATTACCTCAATCAATTTATTTAATTCAAAATATAAAATATTTTTTCTCTATGTACCTATAATATTAACCTGACTATTTAATAATATGTAGGTAGAATTCAGAATTTAAAAATTAAATTATTTGTACCTTTACATTTTATTGCCAAAATATTATAGTATAGAATATATTTATATATGATTAACTTGTTCTTGTAAGTAAATTAATAAATGCAGTATTTATTGAAAAACTTTATTTTGGAATAATCACTTTTATATTCTATGGATTATAGAATCGCTTAATTTGAATATATGTTCATTGAAAAACAAGTTAAATTTTACAAAGATTTTTGGATATTTGCTAACTTATATTAATTAACATAGCATTTTATAAATTGTTTTCTTATTTTAGTTGGCATTATGCTGTGTTCGTGCTGATCATCTGATGTCTAATGATGCTTTATCAGGTATATATATATTTTAAATATGTTTGTTTATTAATATGAATGATTCCATACATATAACTGTTTATGGAAATTAATAAGAACACTTTTTACAACATTTTTATTGGTTTTGTAATGAAAAATAATTTTTTTGTGATTAATTTTGTTTATAGCTAAGCATGTACTAAAATTTGAATTATTTTTAAAAACAATTAACTTGTTTTTTTTTTTATCCAAATAGATCTGAATGATATGTCTAAAGATATTACTATAGAATGTAACAATAAAGAAATAAGTGTAACTATTGATACAAAGTCAAAATCATTCACTGGAATAATTTACCCTAAGGGTTTATCCAAAAATTCCAGTTGTATGGCTGAATTCAACTATGAAAAAAGTCCTGTAGTTTACAAACTTCCGTTAAGGTCATGCAACACAATGAGTACATACCTAGTAAGTAAATCTGAATAGTATATAATATTAAATTTAATAGTACATGTATTAAAAATAACAAAAATACTTTTAGAATGATGGCTTAGTAGAGTACTTTAATACAATAGTTTTACAACCTCATAGAAAATTGGTGACAAATCAAGGTAAAGGATTTCATATTCGCTGTAAATATCAAACACATGATCAGCTATTAACTAATGTGTTAAATATGAGGTAAGATTTCTTATAATTTTAACTGTTTTGTATTATTTTAGGAAAAACTTATAATTATATTAAAAGTATACAGTTTATGAAATTAATAAGTTTAATATACTATTATTATATTATATTCTTGTATATGTTTGCTACAAAATTATTGAGTACCTATTAAAAGCAATAGGTAATAAATATACTTTTTGTAGCTTCTTGTTATAACTGTTAATACTAAATAAATAAATATATATTATATAAAAAAAAAAAAAACCATTAATTTAAATGCACTAAAATAAATTTATTATATTAACTCATTAACATAGATAGTAAATCAAATAATACTTTAGAAGTTTTATAATATATACATTAGTGCATTAAAAATGTAATATAATAGTCCATTTATATAAATTTAATTTAATATAATGTTTGTGATTGAAGCATTTTATTGATTAGTGCCAATTTATATTTTTTTTAATTTTGTAGCACAACTGATGAAGCAGCAATGATTGAAACTGCCAAGATGCCAACATGTACAATGAAAATTTTCTCTGGAAAAACTGTAAAGCAAGATGTAGCAGAAAATGTTAAAATTGGAGATCCCCTGACAATGGTTATTTCAATTAACAGTGAAGACACTTTTGGATTATTTATTACAGACTGTTTAGTTCGTGATGGTTTGGGTTGGGGTGATCAACGACTTATTGATCAATCTGGGTAAGTTAATATATGTGTGTATTTAACTTAAAACATCTTTATTCAAATCTTAACAGTTTTAAATTCAATTTAATATCGATACTATTCAAATGAACTATTCTTGTTATACAATTTATTACTTCATATTAGATATTATCAAATGTTATTTTTATCTATTTTAATTTATAAATTATAATAATTTATATTAGATGTTCAATTGAAGATGACATAATGGGACAATTCCAATACAGTGCTAACAAAACAACAGCAGTGGTGAACTTTCAAGCTCATAAGTTTCCTTATACTACATCTGTTTATTACCAATGTCACGTTCATTTGTGTTTGAAAGCAAATGGAGGTTGTGCAAATACGGTAATTTTTTTTTTAAGACAATTGTCATTAAGTATGTAATTTTTTTAATTTATTTATATTTCAGCCACCAAACTGTAGTAACAGAAAACGTTTTCGACGTGAAGATCAAACAATTGAGGATGAAAGTCCTGCTACAATAGAAGTATATAGCGGGCTTTATGTAAATGAAGGAGTAGATTCAGGAAATCCAGAACAGATGGATCAAGTAGCACGAGAAAAGGTATGTTTTAGTTATTTTTTCTAAGATGTATAAAAAAAGTATTTGTAAAACACAATTTATTATCTGGTAGTTCAATAAATTTTAGGTATAATTTGTTAATTATAACACAATTTTTGAATGTCACATGTAATTAGTTATAATTATGTACATTTGATATTAATTAATCATATTAAAATCTAATTATTTCTATTGATACATTTTTATAGTAAATGTATTGGCTTATGATTTTAAAATGATGAAATATTTTGACTTATATTAAACTAAATAATAATTAATACATTTAAAAACTAATTTTATCTCTGAATATATATATATTATATATGTGAATAATTAGGTCTAGTCGTCTAGGACAGTTGGTCTAAAACGATTTATCAAAAAAAATATTTAAAAAAAAGAATTAATCAATTTTTCTCAATGTACTTTACTTCAATAATAAAAATATCTTTTATACAATTTGAACAAGGTTTTTATTTATTACATGAAATTAATAGTTAACGTATTAAATCATAAATATATATATATTTTTATGAACTAAAATTATAGATATCAATAATCCGCTTATAAACCTAACCTATATTGTATAGACTGCAGTAAAATTTTTCTTTATGGACACCTCCAAAACATTGACAATTTTTGGGAACAAACATAAAACTATAAATAGCAGAAAAAAAAAATGTCATTGACTAAAAGTAAGAGCCATTATATGTATTCAGAGGTTTCATAGTAAATAGAAAATAAAGGAACAATGTTATTTATTATATATATTAAAACTTTATATAGAATATCCACACAAATAAAAAATAAGTATTAATGTACCAACTGTGTTTTTGATGAAATATGGATTTAAGATTTAACCAATAAACCTTTTCACTAATTGTTATTATTTTTTTTTTTTGTATAAAAGTAGGTTTTTATGACTTATCCAGATACCATTTTGAATATCAAAACATAATAACCTGTTAAATAAACAAATTTCTACGTATTTGATAAATCATACACTTGTTATATTCTTAAAGCTCTGTGTGTCAAACAAACTATTTTGTTTAAAACTTTCTAGAGAAATAGTTCATTCTATAGGTATTTTAATAACAAAAATTATACTTTTTTGTTATAGATTATGGATGATCCGTACAATATTTGCATTTCTCAGAGAAATTTTGCTATTAGTATTGCAATAGCTGGACTTATTCTTATGCTTTTAACAGTAATAACAGCTTTAATATTGTTGATGAGAAGACACAAAAAGTCTGTTTCATCCAGTGGAAGTTCAGTGTACAGTGGCCCATACACAAATACAGCATTTAGTCATACTAGTTAAATATTAGCAATTAAAAATCTATGGTGCTCTTTCTATTAACATTTAACAACATTTATTTTTATTTTATATCCAAAAAATAATTGATATTCATAATATATAAGAAATATTAAAAGTTATGAGATGTATTAAGATAATTCTATAGCGCATACATTTATTTTTTGGTAATTTAGTATTTTTTATTTAATGAAATTTAATTTGAATCGCGGACATATATTAAGAAGAACTTCACTCTTGTAAAATGTTTTTCAGAAATAAGTTGCCCATTATTTAGCTTAAGCTACTCGTATGATCTTATTGCTCCTAAATTCACATTTGAAACATGTACAAGAATATGAATGTATTGCTATTAATATATATTTTTTTATCAAATCATGTTATGTGCAATATTATACTTTTATGATAATAACTATTTATGTTTTATATATTTTTGATAAATATAGTTTGTCTTGAGTTCCTTCTTTATATTTTGTCAAAACTAAATTTAGTTATAATATGTCATAAAATAGTATAAATTTATATATTGTATTTTATATTTATGTATTTATTATGTAAATGGTTTGGAGTCTATTGTATTAATATATGTCCCTGATTTAAATATTTTATTAATATTTATATTGCTTTATTTTATACAATTAATATATTTAAGACTTATATTATATTATAAATACAATGATCAATATAGTGTAATAGTATTATTTTTATTAAATTAATTTATATTTTTATGTATTTAATATTGTTGTTATTTAAACAATCCGATAAAAAAGATGATGAATATATAAAAAAACATCATTAGTGTTATAATTTACATCATATTAATGTTAATGGTAATTAAAATTTAATAAATATGAAGACGTTTATATTTTAATTAGTTGTTTAACAATAGTTTTTTAGATGCAATATCTAATTTATCTAATCAAAATGTTTAGGAAAATCTAAATTGTTCATTCTATTTGTACTAAATGTACCATTCTTCATCTATAGTTTTGACTATGTTACTTTTTCCTCTAATACTTAATTACCTTACACTATATCAAATCATTCCTTTCTTTGATAAACTTCATAATTTGGATCTGCTTATTTGTTTTTATTTAATAGAGTTTAATTTTGCAACTTTTTGTACGGGCTTTTGTAAAAAAAGGTTTTTATACTTAAGTCAACGAAAATTCAGTTAAATAAATGGTTTTAAATTACATTATTATTACACTTCATTTTCATAGTCATAAAAGTCTGTGTTTAATAAATTACCACGTTTGATAGATGGGTTATAGTGTATGTGTTACCACTAACTCCCTTTTGAGGTAGATTAGAACAACACTACATCCTAATACTTAAATTATAACCAAAGTGAGAAAAATGTTTTAAAATTTTGTATAAATATACATTATACATTATACAATATAAACTATGACATAAAATTTTTAAATGTCATTTTCAGTAAATGATTATCAAAACAAAAATAACTTTCAAAACATGATCATGTATTAAAGTCAAGTTTTTTTTTTACAAATACTTAAAAGCAATTTAACCTCTACTAAAAATAAAGATAATAGCTAAATTTAAGTTTACATTTCATATATAAATATTTGACAGCTGTTTGTTCAGTATTATTTTTCATCACTTGTGCTTGTCCCATGGGTTGGACTCAGGTTGATTAATACTTGTTTTAAACTTAGCTTTCATTTGACTAGTTTCAATTTAATATTAATTTAAAACTGGTATTATATAAATAAGATAATATTATGATCAAAAATTACAATGTCAGATCGTTGTGCTCTTCTTTGTTAAATATACACATTGTACACATAGTATTTACAAATAAATAAATAATAAATTTACTAAATACAAATCAGATCAAATGTTTGAGAGAATATCCATGACATTATTTGGAAGCATTGTCTCCAAACGATCAAGACAATAGTTTACTGGCACAATAATCCACATTCCAATCTACAAAAATTAAAATGACAATTTATAATAAAACATTAATATGTTACTCAAGTTATTCAATTTTTTTAGCTTTAATTAGTATTGAATTGAGTGCAATATTAACTTACAATATAAACAAGATTGCCTGTAAACTGTGGATGAAGATATATCAGCAGAGCGAGTAATGCTGAAAAGGAACTTAGACCAGCCGTAAAATGAATAAAGAATGGCAAATCCTTTTTTGGAAAAACACTTACTTTGTGATAAGCTAAATAAACAAAATTACATAAATATTAGTATAAACACTAAGAAAACGTCAAACTTTATAGGTATTTTAATAAATTACTGGGTAATAGTTCTCTGTCGGCTAACTCAGTACATGTTGGATAAGGATGAAATAAATATCCTTTTTCTAAAGGATATGGAATTTGGTTAAATGCACCTTCCCATGTTACATTAAGTACGGTCAATGCTCCTTTTATCCGTTTCCAGTGTGCTAAGTGAAAAAATGCATATGCTACAGCTTCTGAATCTCCTCTTTTCAGTATGTGTTCAGGAGGAAAAATATATGACTTCATTTCCAGTAAGTACTGAAAAATTAAAAGTTATACAATCATAGAGGAAATGTAATTGGGTTATTTAGGTTTATAAGAAATTAATTAAGGTTTTTATAAAAATGTTAACATTTGAAAAAATAAATTTAATTAACAAGTATTTGTATCACTAAAATATTGAAATAAATATTAAATAATTATTAAATTAATTTGAAATTTAATATATATATTTTTTTAATAGTATGAAGATTTTTTTAAAGTACATATTGTTGACATTTAATTGATGTATAATAATTAAGAATAAAGATATAACATGCCTAGATAACACATAAATCTTTAAAATTTAAATATAATAATTGATAAATAGGTCTTAGTTGTATATATGAAAACATTGTCAATAGTACTCTAACATTGAATAATTTATAATTATTTATAACATTGCAATTATTTAGATTCTTTTAATATACTTTTGGAACATGTGGATTAAATTCTACAGCTCGATGAATAGCTTCAAGTGCCACTTCTTCTGCTTGAGAAAGTCCTTTTTTCAATGTATTTCCTACATTATATCTGTAATTTATCAAATTTCCGTTCTATTACAAAGAAAGAAAATATAAAATAATAATAAAAACATTTAGGCAAATTAAATGCAATACAATACAATATACAACAAAATGATGTCCATGCGTTTTAGTTAAAATTTTATATTCATTATGACAGTAATGAATATTTATTTTGATTAATTAGTTTATTAGAACACCCATTTTTTAACATTTTTATTTTTTAGCAATTTGTACAATTTTAATTGAAAATCTGATGACGTGTGTGAGGTTCATTTGTAAATATTAATTTGGTATATAGTGAAATAGACTACTTAAAATTCAACAAAGAAGTTGACTTTGGGAAATATCAATAATCCTCATGTGAATCTATTTGATAACACAAAAAAGTTTGTTGCTAACAATGTAATAAGTAACAAATAATAATAAGTGTTTTAATGATATTAATTATGTCTACATTTATCATTTATAAACAGTATATTATACCTCATGGGTATCAATTAACAACTAATAAATATAATTGGTATATCATGTTCAAATACTAGAAACATATAAACTTTTTAAAAATATTATCAACTAAGTATCTACTGAGCATTAATAATAAAACAATATTAGGTATTCAAATTTTAAGTTATGAATCACTTAAGTATATTTATAGCAACACAAGCTTGTTTAACTAATTATTAATATTAAACAAACGACAAAAATACATGCATGGACTTGAATAAACCTGAAATTTGCTATGCAAAGAACATAATTAATATAATCATATCAATAATAAATTTACTTGTCAGCAATAACACGGATTTTTAACAATGCAGAAGTATAACAGATGACCGCCGATTTAGGTAGATTTATATCATCGTATTTGGCTAGTACCGATTGTACGTCGGCATATGACTGCGTTTCTAATAGTACTTCTATTAAGTTTTCGTGAACATTAAGTATGTTCATTATCGGAGGCATTTCCTTGCTTAACTGTTAATAATAAATCCTTTCATAAATAAAGGTGCACACACAAACACCCCACACACATACTACATACATACAAGATTCATTATTTTTATGAATTCATTAGGATATTATGATAAAGAGAAAGTTCCGTATTGAGTAATAAATCAATAATACATTTTAAGCTTTAAATAAATCATTGAACTTTCCTTCAGCCATCAATAAGACATTATAACTTGAATAAAAAATGTAGAATTTAGAAGTGCATTAAAATTAATAAAATAATTTAACAATGGTTAAATTATTCTTGGTAACTTTTTTACCCGAAGAAAATTTTCAATTGAATATTTAATTAGTTAACAAATTGACATTTATTAAATTAATAAAATAAACTACCTATACCACTTTAAAATTTGAATATCAAGAAAATACTAAAACATCACTCAAATTCCAAAATTAATAAATTTAATTAAATTATTAAAGTTTAATTATTATTTTTAATGCATGTAGGTCAATAGATTAAAGACTGAACATTCAAACAACATATTAATATATTTACTTCATAGTTAGTTAAAAACTCAAAGGACTATTTTTATAGAAATTATTGTACTAGGTTAATGATAATATTAATTTATTTTTTAACATAATTTATGATAAAGCCTATTTGTTTATTATCTACTACTAGAGTAAAGACTACATTGGCTGGATGACAGGTGTGAATTTTCTTATTCAGTTTCATCTAAATAATTCCAATTCTATTTTATAATTATGTAAATATCTATTAGTCGAGCATTAACTACAATATTACAATCATGTTATGATACTATAGTGACGTGCCAAATGGAATATATTTGATGCAAAGGAATATTTACTTTAAAAATATGTGAAAAGTTTACCTATACCTAAATAGTTAAATTTATATAGTTTATGTTATGGTTAAATACAATGTACATGTAATTTTGTCATAATTCTTAAGTCAAAAATGCACAGTGATAGTAATGCTGTATGTAAGTAATATACATAATATCTAGGTGGATCTTGATCACTTATATTTTAAAACATTATCATTGTTATTGTTTTAGTATATTAATATATTATAAATATTTATAAATTATAACTACCAATTATTTCACATTAATTTATTAATTGATGGATTTAGATTTAGATTTATTTTATTTTGTGTATAACACCTATGATTTTATGGGAAGGTTTTTAAACTATTTTAAATTTAAACAAATTTGGGACTTAAAATGTCTTAATATAATAAAATTCATTACACAGATTAATATTTATTTTTTCATAATCCAAATATGTGTGTATTATCTAATACGACATTAGTGAAGAAGAAAAAAATAATCATAAATAATTTAGCCGTTGTTCTAGTTGCCTACTCTACCCTCCACCGGACCTACTCCACTGGGAGTGAAGTCCACACACATGTGAATATTCTCTTCCTAAGAGAAGGGGGTACAAGTGCTACACACTGCACTCTACCCCTCCCAAGCGAAAGACTTCGATAAAGACTCAGACAATCGTTTCGATAATAAAAATTGAAAAAAAAAAATAAGAATTTATAGTTATTTATAGTTAACAACATCCTAATCATCAGGTAATGTGGACATTACCCAATATTAAACAATATAATAACATATATATGTTTGTAATAGTATAACTAGAGTAAAGTTATTATAAAACATTATATAGTTAAAAATAAAAAAAGTTAAATATTGGAAGTAATTTGTGTTCATTGACCTTAACAGTTGAACAATTTAAGTATTTTAAATGGATAAATAAAATGGATTAATTTAAATCCTATTTATATTATTGATATCTTAACAATTTGGATCATCAACATGAGTTATGATTTAATATCTTGAGAATGATCAACTTGCACAGTTGTACACAAAATTGGTTTAGGTTATTTGATTGAGTAATTCAATTGAAATTTTATAAGCTTGATGAAAACAATTTAAAATAAATTTAGTGGTATAGAGCCTTGTACAGTGAGTTTTTGGTCCATAATGTACCATGTATATTGGATTGTATTAGTTATTATTAATTATAGGTATAATTGTAATGGAAATAACAAAATGCAATATATCTTAAATAAATTATCCAAATTACAAAGTAAGCTAGCAATTCATAATAGTTATCCAAATTAGCCTTTTTCATGCACCAGGTTATTTTGCTTTATATTATAAGACAATTAACAGGGCATGGAATGAGACATTTAGTAATGATAATTATGAAAATGTAGTCCAATAGTATTAGTTAAGTTGTTATTCAACCTTTTGTAGTTTTATATACTTTTTATTAGTTAAAAAAATTATTGATTAACATAATTTTTGATAAATAGAGATACATTATTTTTCATTACGATTAAAAAAAGTTTTCTCAAATAAAAAAAAAAAGTATAAATGACATATTAATAAACATTTATCACTATATCCAACTTAACATAATTGTTTTTTAAAATATATTAAAAAATGACTGAAATAAAGACAACAATTTAAACATTAGATAATTAAATCGAATTAGGAACCTTCACTTGTCATAATTTTAAATCTATTAGAAGTTTAAATGTGATTAACTTAAAAAAATAAAAATAATAATAATTTTAAGATCTTGTATGTTCAATAATATAAACATTTGAAATAATATTTAAGACAGCTACATCATCAGCCAAATAAGGTGTTTTTATTTGAAGAATTATTATTGCTAAGCATTCTAATGATAAATGAAAAAGTTAATTGTTAATAGAATTTATTATATCATTGAACGCCTTGTTAACTTACGTCTCTAAACATTTTCACAGCTTCTTTTAACTTCCTTAGTTTTCTACAACACATAGCTATACGCCTTTTGATATATATCAAAACATTTAGGTCTCGTCCTGAACAAAAAAATAATACATCAATTAATATAAATTAATTACTGAAGTATTTAAATTTTATAAACAGTTTTCAAAAATGAATAAATTCATTTATGATATTAATATTATGTTATTTGTGTTATCTAGTAATTTATAAATTATTGTGTTGATTTTGTGTTTGGGGTAATTTAATATTATCACATCATTCTATGTATATTTAATAACTTATATAATAATAGAAAAATTTATGCTTCAAAATAGCCTCAAATAAAATTAGTAGTAAATACCCAATAAAAAAATTTTTTGTTCATTAATGAATTAAGTCAATTAAAAACTTTTTTCTTCTTAGTTTTAAAACTTTTGTGAATTAATTAAGGTACTATTAGAGTTAAAAACTTAAAATCATCAATATCATTCAATCCAATTTGTTAAAATTTAAAATTTCTTCCAACTAAACATAATATTATATTTTGTACTAGTTGTTTAATACATAATTTGTGATAAAAAATAATTTTTATAAGTATTACACAACATAGTAATATAATGATACAGAGGTTATTTTGAAGACTTATAAATTTAATTTCATATTCACTGTAAATTATTTAAGTTATTTATAAAACTATAATATATCAGTGGCGCAACCAGGAATTTTTCATGGGAGAGGTCCAACAAAACAAACCATCTTAATTTTTATAAAAAATATATTATGTTTATATTAACAATATATTTTTTAATTAGTATTATTATTTTAAATATCAAATAAGTGTTAATATTGACATTTCTCAAAGAAAAATCAAAGTGGCGTTTTATTTATAAATTTATAAATGATAATAATATGAGCCAAGGAGAGGGTCCGGACCCGGAGTCCAACCTCCTGTTTGCGCCACTGTAATATATAAATAGATAAGAATAATAAAATAAATTACTGTGTTGCATTTCAATTTTAGGGTCCAGATGATGAGATTTTTGTGTTTTTTTGTAGTTTGCTTCTGCTAGTTTTAATGCTTTACGTAAAATTTTTTCAACTTTAAGCATAGTTGGAGCTTCCTCTTCTGCCAGCATAATAAGAGCTGTGACACACTCTGAATTTTTTTCTAAAGCCAAATGTGCAGCTTTCACTCTTGCAGCAGGTACTCTTTCCCTCCATGCAGCTTGCATTACTTAATAAAAAAAATAAGGTTTCATGATCTTAAGTAATTCATGAAATAATACATATAATGATATAAATATTTTTATTACTTTCATAATCTGGTTTTCCATTATCTGCATCACAAATGAAAAATGCCTGATGATCTTGAGCTGATAAATTCATATCATAAAATGTCAATGGTTCTCGTTTGGTACAATTGAAGTATCTCGAATATTCTGCACCACGAAAAAGTCCTAATGGATTTCTCCATACTTTGCATTCTAAAATAATTTGAATTTAGATCAAATATAATTTAACAAACATTTATATATTTATAAATAAAACATAAGAGTTGTAAACATTAAACACTAAATAATGTTATTTTGAGTAACTTAAAAGTCAACATAATTATAATACAAAATAGGAATTTTTAATTTCTAAAACTTAAAAGCTAGCACTAGGTATCTAAACTAGTATCTATAACTAAATGTACTGTAAAATGTTGTCTCTGTCTTACTAACACATACCATAGCAAAATCTATGTTCATTAGTTCACATTTTTTGAGTTTAACTTAAATATTAGAGTGAAATAATTATTATCAAACTTAAAGATAAGAATATTATCTATGTTCTCTTATTGGATTTTTACGGTGCTTATTTAAATTTATATGATCATGTAAATTGTAAAATATTAATTTTTAAAATTTTCATAATTTACTTTAAAATTTAAGTATTATAAAAAATCAATGAAATAACTAAAATAAAGTTTTTAACTTTAAGTTTGATAATAGTTCAATTTATTCTAATATTTAATTTAACAACACAAAATTGGAACTGTAAGACATACATTTTGGTATGTTATACTTTAGTAAGATACACATACAATGTTCTCTTAAATTATGAAATTATCACATTTAATTAAAATGATTATGATCAATTTAAATTAATACCTTAGACAGAATAGTTTTAAACACAAATAATGACTTAAAAAGATTTATAAAAAACAATCTGTTTAAAAAAAAAATTGACCAAGATTTAAAGATTTATTACTACTTAGTACACTTGACCCGCTAATTTTTGTAGTTTTTTTTTAGTATTATTTGACAATTTATAATATATACCTGGTACTTGTTGATTATTATCATTTCCTCCACCAATCCATGGACTAATATAATTCAATGAAAATTGTTCAATAAATGATACTCCATATTTTTGAAAATATATCCATTCTAGAATCTGAAAAAAAAATTATTTAAGATATTGTCTAAATCAAAAAACTTACATTAAACAAAAGCATATGAATATTCACTGTCAATAATAATTACTAAAAAAATATTTACTGGACCAAATAGTTACATATTTATTAAAAAACTCAGGATACTTTTTAATAAATAGATAACATACTTATTGAAAAATTCAAAATATAGTACAATAGTTTATGTTTTATAAAATTTCAGTAAAAACAAATTAAAGTTTGAATTAGAATTTGTAATCTAAATTTTTATATTTTATTGAAATTTGGACAACCTTATATATTAATAAAAATAATAAAATGTGGTAATTCACCAATTTTAGAATAATTTGTTTTTCTTTCTTTTTCAAATTTCCATTTTTATTTATCAACAACATAATTTATTTTTATTTTATTTTGTTATTTATTGAATAACAAAAATATCCAAGAAGTAGAAATAAAAATGTAAAATTATAAAATGGTTTTTTAAATGAATTAGTGATCAGCAGTTTATTGTAGTGTGTGTACCTAGTAGTAATGGGTCGCTGCCTGTTTAAAAAGGAAAAAAAAATGTACCTATTTAATTTAATGTGTCAATTGGCAATAGTTTTTATAACTTATAATGTGATATAAGTTTTTTTATTTTAACTGTAGTATACCTACTTAACTATCTGTATTATATTATAAATCAAACTAGAAAAAATAATTAATTTATTATTTAAGCATGCAATATACTGAGTATGCAGAATTTTAATCAGGCAGCTATTAAAAGTGCTGAATAAAGCATATTCTATAAAACTTATAGAAACAGATTTTCTGATAGAGAACATTTCATAATTGGTTTTAATTTTTCGTGCTTACAAAACTTATAAAGGTACCTACTGAATACCTTTAATTGTTACCCTAATTCTCTATAAGAATAACTTATGAGGAACTATGTATTAAATTTTTAAGTATTTTTATTGAGCCAAAAAAATTTTATCGACACTTCAAGAAAAATTGAAAATTTCAGTTGTCTATAAATAGTTCAAAAAAAGTCAAAATATTTTGAAAATTAAATCATGTAAAGAAAACGCCAATCTAAATAACTGGTAAAATTTTCAAGTATCTACGACTTATACTTTTTTAATAATAACAAATATTTAAAATCATTTGAGGATAAATCGTTATCGTTACACTATTTCGTAAAAATTTAAATTCAAACGCACTTATTTTTTCTATAACAATGTGTCGAGTTTTCTCTATAGATACTTGAAAGAAAACTTATGGAAAACTTAGTGTTGTAATTTTAATCCATAGTTATTAACACAAAATATTTTATGATTTTTTAACTTCAAAATTACTTGCAAATTTTCGCGTTTTTGACAGATTTCGAAAAAAATTGAAATATAAATGCTAATAAAAAGAAACTGTGACAAACGATTTTTAATTTTTTTAACTACAATAAGAAAAACTCATAAGGAACTTTGTATTAAATTTTCAAGTTTTTTTATCGACGCTTCAAAAAAAAATTCTCATAAGGATCGAAAATTTCTATGGTCTATTCATAACTCAAAAAAAGTCAATATGTTTTGAAAATTTGACTGTATATATATAACACTGACATAAACATTTGATGAAAAATTCAAGTTTTTACAGTGATTAATTTTTAAATTACAACCATATAAAAAAATCGTTTTGGTCGAAAACTGGTTTTGCGTAAAAATTCCCGTTTTACCGTCATTTTTAGATTCTGAGCGGGGCTGAATGTATTGATTTTACAATATTGTGTGTTTTTTTTGTCTGTGTACACGAGACCGTGTCGAAATAATGCTTCAATTTCAAACTATGGGGGTGGTTTCCTGTAGCAAAATTAATCTAGTTGGTGCATTGAGGAGGTCATTTTTTGAATTTCTCAATAGTTTTCAAAAGCGCCGGGAAAAACCAAAAAAAAATTAAGGAAAAACTGTAATTTTTACGTAAAACAAGTTTTCGATCAAATCGATTTTTTTATATGGTTGTAATTCAAAAACTAATCACTGTAAAAACTTGAAATTTTCACCAAATGTTTATGTCAGTGTTAAAAAAATTATTTATATAAGTGTTATATATATACAGTTAAATTTTCAAAAAATTTTGACTTTTTTTGAGTTATTTATAGACCACAGAAATATTCGATTTTTTGAGAAATTTTTTTTTGAAGTGTCGATAAAACAATTTTGGATGATCAAAAAGTTTTGAAAATATAATACAAGGTTCCTTATGAGTTATTCTAAATGGAGTTAAAAAAAATTAAAAATCGCTAGTAACAATTTTTTTTTATAAGGGTTTATAGTTCAAATTTTTACGAAATCTGTCGAAAATGCGAAAATTTGCAAGTAATTTTGAAGTTAAAAAATCATAAAATATTTTGTGTTAATAACTATGGATTAAAATTACAACACTAAGTTTTCCATAAGTTTTCTTTCAAG
>VUJU01001915.1:0-46228 GCA_009835225.1 Aphis craccivora
GTGTTTTATGTGAAACATTTTTACTATATTACAAGCTAGTTCAATCCTTCTAAGTAGATAATGTTTTTAGACAATAGTTAATAATTAAACAGACTTCGTTATAGAAGTATTACTGGATAAATTATATTTTTAATACAAACAATTATATTATCCATTATGTGTAAATATAAATGAGTTTTTTTCGGAATGTTTTCATGAATTCGTTAGGTAATGTTTAAATTGCTGGGGGTTTGTACAATAATCCTATAAATTAATTTATATTTTACAGCTATATATTAATTTTATTAATCAATATTGCAGACATTTTAAAGTATATTCATTTGGAATGCACAGCAGCCCAGATAATAATTAACTTTAGGTTTGTGATGAAATACATTTATAATAATTATACTCGTATTTATTAACTATAAATACATTTTAACATCAATACCGGAAAAAACGTATTTTTTTTATATATAGGTATCTATATAATAACTGAAGTACCTACTTTAAAAACTTTATAATTTTAAAATTATATAAAAAAAAAAATTAAATGCCTAAACCAATCTCATTTTATTAATGAGCAAATGCTCACACACTTTGCAATAAGACAAACATTTTTTTTTTTCAAAGTTAAACAATTTGGTACCTAATTTATTATATCACATTTATAGATTTACAGCGGTGGCGGTATACAAAGACAAGATTAAAAAAAATATAGGTATCAGTTCACTTTAATAATATAATAATATGAAAATTCATAATATAAATGCGTGCACAAATAATAATATAATATTTTTGTATAAATGATTTTTTATTTCGAAAATACATAACCAGTGAAAGTACACAAAAGGGAGGTTGGTTAGTGTGCCAGTGTATGTTGTATATAATTCGTATATCTACCAAGCTGCTGCATTCTTTTTATGTATTCAAAACTAGGTCAACGTCAGCTCTCTGGAATTGCGCCCTTTCAGGACTTAGTGGCTCATGGCCGCCAATAAGCTGCCATTACGGCTGTTGATATGTTTTACCTCTTTCTTTCTTTCTTTCTTTATTACTTTATTTCTTTGTGACCGATATGAAAAACAAAATACATCATTTTGAGATAATGCACTTGAAAATGAAAATTTAATGGAAACAGTTGTCCAACGCAGTCATAACGAAATAATATATACAAAACCATGATAAAAAAAAAATAAGATCAAAAATCGTTTAAAATCGTTATGATGTATTTTTAACGTACACCTATTGACGTTATGTAGTAACGCATTTTAATTGAATTGTAATTTAGTTCAATGATTAAAACATATGTATATTATTGATAACTAAAACATTAACAAGACCTCAGAGTTTATAATATTTAAAAATATAAATTTATTGAAATTCGAATAAACCAAATGAAACGGTTGTAATTTAAAATTAACGAACTATTTCAAATTAATAAATAAATAATAGGTACAAATGAAATAAAGACATATTGAATATCATTTTACGAGTTTTCACAAAACAAATTAATAATATTTTTTATTGAGTATTATATGAGTATACATATTATATTTACTTTTGTAAAAATTCATTGAACAATTATGCATTTTATGAGTTAACTAAAATTAATTTAACAGTCATAATAATAGGGTTAAACTTATAATATTTTGATCATATTAAAAAATAAAAATAAATGATGAATTAATTTTGCCTTGATACTTTATACTTAATGACTTAACTAATTACTAAACAAACTTAGACGTCTTATAATTTATTAGTATCTCAGAAAAAAAATAAATACTATACCTACTTAATTGTTGGTAATTTTTTTATTTTTAGAAACAATTACATAGAGTTCAATTATGACGATAGTAATTTAAAAAAATATATTCATCCACACATTTAAAGAGTTAGATAGTAGTTCTAACTACCAAGTACTCAATAATAATAAAAAATAATGCAGCAAACAAAAAAAAAACTTTATGAGTATATATATAATGCACCTACAACTATAGTAAGTAATAGTTAAATATTTAATAGTTTAATATTCGTTGCACAAGTTATTAAAACACTGAATATGTTTACAAACAACAACTTGTAACATAAAAATTGCACTGCATTTGAATGAAATGGATATTATCAATGCGATTTTAACATAATTACTTTCAATTAAACAATTATTTAAACTTAGTTACATAATTTTCTATAAATATTCAGAATAAAATTAAAAATAAAGACACTTTACGAGTAAAGGGTTATTTTTGGCAAGTCACTCTAATATATTATTGCATCATTATATGATGTATTGTGGAATTCCAAATGATTCTCAATGAAAAATATTTAAATTTTTTTATAAAATATTAAACACAATTTAATATCTTTTAAAGTATTTTGATATATATATATATTTTATTTATCAAATATTACTTTAAATTAATGTAGGTAATCAAAGTATAGATTTACTGCTTATATAAATACCTACATAAAATAATAAAATATTTTTCTATATTATAAAAATAATAAATAATTATGGTTAAATTACAAAATACGAGTATATAATATTATTTTAAATAATTTTTTTTCACGAATAAGGTACAAGCCTATATAAGACTATACTCTCGTATATTTGTAAATATAAAAGTTCCATTTTACTTGAAGAATTTAAAATATAATTTGAATGGTTTTTAGTCAGATGATTAATAACAATAAACATTAAAATATATTTTTAATTTAATCTAGCTATCCTTAATATTTTATGGCGTTTTATAAAAACATTTTTAACGTTTCAAAAGTATTTTTTTATTTTTTACTGAATTCCAGGAATAATAATATAAAATTTTTTTAAATATTTTTGTTTCATATTGTATAAAACTACTCACAAAATAAACACTTATACATATAAAACATTAATTAATACAAAATTCTGAAAAAAAAATTAGTGGAATTTTTAAATTTTTTTAAAGTATGAAAATTTGAGTTCTAAATTCACTATTAATGGTTTATTCTAATAATATTTGCTCTGACTAAATGGTACACGTTGTACTTAAGTTTGATTAACTGTTCCTAGCTTATTGAAAGTTCAATCCAACAGTTCTATACCTAGTTATTATAGGGTCAAACTTTGGTTTCACAGTAGACACACTTAGATGCGCCTACGAGTATAATAATAGCATGGCACTAATTGGAATTCAGCTTTATGATTAATAAGCTTTATTTGATGTTTTCTAGTCCCCACGCTAAATCGTTAACAATCTTCAATTATTCTCCACATCGTTATATTACACTGCTTCTCCTATCACCATAACAATGCTAACTGCATTTAACGTTAAAATGACCTTGTTTTTGTGATTTATCGTTGCAAACGACTTATGTTTAAAACATAACTTGATCAAGTAGGTTTAATACGACCATAATCATATAACGTTTCAACTAATCGAATTGAAATTGCATTGCAAAGATAATATGTATTCCAGCGTATCCGAGCATCGTAACGATAATAAACATTACTATATACGACTGGTCAGACTCATTATGATAATGTTATTATATAAATTATAAATTAATAATAATCGTTAAGAGACTACATAGGATTTGTGGTTTGTGTTTACCTATAGATATCACGGGGGTAGATGTAAAATATAATATTACAAAACGTAAAATGTATTGCGTTAAATCAAAAATATTTATTATTTTATCATTGCATATTATATCATATTGTTTAGTTTCGAACTGATCAAAACGTTTTTTGTATTCAAATATTTATGTGATGTAGATGACTAAATATTATTCTTTCTATGGAATTTTTATAATAAAACATTGCACATTATAAAATATGCAAAATAATTTTACGAAATATACGTGGAATAGTATACCCACATGCAGTCGTATATATTATCAGCTGATCCTCGCGTCACGGTCTTCTATATAGTATAATATAAAATCTGTTGGTTTTTAACCGTATTCATTTTATAGTCATCAATATACAATGTATTCAGTTAAAATAAATGTTTTCAGCATCACATTAAAAATTAATACATTTCAAAAAATATTGTGCTCTATGTATAATATATATAAATTGTATGTCTATGCAGATTAAAATATTTAATTTTGTTTATAAAAATTGAAGCACGTGCGTATTTTGTTACCGAGTTATTGAGAAACTAAAAGACGTTGTACATGAATTAAACATTATATTCCTTATTTCTTCGAAGGAATTCATTTTGGAAGGACATTTCATGACTAAAATTTAGTGTATCTGTCTTTTGTAGTACATAATTCAACAGTTCATTTCAAATATTATAATTACAGCGTTCGGTGTAAAACTTTTGCTGATATGAAAAAAAAAAAACAATTAATATTTGAGAGAAAAAATATGACGTTCTAACTACTAGAGATGAAAAAAAACTATAAAAACTTAAGTTATAGTTTCTAACGTCTAAAAAGCCCATTATTTAAATTTAGTAAGCTTGTGTATACCATTTCGGCAAATCCATATAGAATATATCAGTTTTAAGATTACCTAGATAAACTTTTAAACCTTTTTCCCGTTGATGGGTTTAAACGTCAAGGCAACTCCTTGCTAGTTTATTGTGTTTGTTTTTTGACATTGAGGGGCTGTTCTTAACTTAGTATACTGCAAGCTTGTCATCATTATTACTTCAAGGACGTCATATTCAAAAAATGTACAATTTACAAACATATCTTAAATATTTCGAGTAATGATATACTGTAGCCTCAATATTCATATGGCGCTAAAATAATACATACCTACTTTCACTGACATCGCATTTTCTCGCTACTTGAAACACTCCCAAAAAATATAATGTTTAAATCCAGAGTCAATGCATAAGACAAGTGTCGAGTAAACATAAAAGTTAAATAACAAAGCAGCTTATGAAATTTAACCGGGCGTACTGTTTTTTTTAGTAATTACCTAATTTCATTATTTTGCATGCTAAATCGGTAGTTAATATATTTTCAATGAATATAACTGTTAAAGAGGTAAAACTAATAAAAAGTTAAAGAAAAAAATCTAACTTTTGTGGTTGAAATTATGAATAATATATAATTTAAGACATATTGATGAAAAGTATGAAGTATCGATGTAAAATCGATTTGAATTTCATTGTAGTTAAAAATATTAATGAGTTGGTATTTATTTGATACTAAAAGATCCCAGCAAAAATATATTAAAATCAAATGTATTAACAAAATATTAAAATAGGTATTAGTGATTTCGTTATTGAACTAGTATTGAGTACAATCAAATTGTGTTTTTAGCTTTAATATTAGAGTGAATTGACTTATGATGATACTTAAAGGTAAGAATAATATATGTTGTATCTCGTCAGTTATTAACGATATTTTTATTTTTAGATGAGTTGTGAGTATGTACAATACTAAAATATAAAAATACTTATAACTCTTTAAAAATTAAAACATCGTTAAAAACTGACGAGAGATAACACATAATGTTTATACTTTTTAGTTTGATTCAGGTCAATTGACTCAATAATATTGAAGCTAACAACAAAAAAATGGTTTTACTGAACACAAATTTAGTACGTTGTACGTTTGTAAACAGATAATAAATGTGGGTGTAGTATTTTGTTAATATCAAATTTCATTTATTTAATTATTTAATAACCATATTGGTACACTCAGGCGCGTACACAAAAAAATATTTTTTTTTGGCGAGTGGTTAGATTGTACATTTTCATATTTATATTATCTAACCTAACTTATAACCTAACAAAAAGTTTACACAATTTCAATTAGGGAACTATTTAAAACTTAAGTATTTTTAAACATTAGTTTTTAGGTAATATAAAAGCATGTTATTTATACACAATTCCCACATAATTTGGGGGGAGGGTTAAACACTTAAAACCTCCTCTTTTGAATGTACCTGGCTACACTAAATCTACATTGTAGAATGTAGATAACTGTCAAGGCAGTAGACGTATAATAGAAAAATAATTAAATTTACAAACATATTTTATAATATATATAGGAATTAATTTAATATGTACTTATAATAATAACTTTTGAGAAAATTATAAAAGTACATATTATTATCCAAGTAATATTTCTAGTTGCTTATAAAATGTATAGATATTTTTTGAATTTTATTAAGTTTTGAAGGAATAGAAAACAATCAATATAAAACTATTATGACTATAATATGATATGATTTTACGTTAAAATAATATTATAAAAGATACATTACTGTATGGTAAAATTATAGGATTATATTTTAAGATTACAGATAACAAGAGGTCAAATTTATGGACAGATTTGATAATCAAAACACAAGAAAAAATTACAAATATTTTCAAAGATTATTATGCTATATGACATATGTATATCATATAATATGCTCAATCTCAAATTAAATTATTTTTTATACCAATGTGTTTGTTCTTCAACTCTTTTTTTTATTTTTATTAAAGTAACGAATACTCATCGTGTTTTATACACTTATTACGAATTTCAAAACATTATTCACTGAGAAAAAATGTAGGTATACATATATATAATAGAAACTAAAAAATACCATACAATTTACGTTTGATCCAGTACAATGTACCCTCGTCAAAAACTTATTTTGCACTGAATGGACGCGAACAATAAACAGTAACGTGTTAGCTATCGTGTTAACTCCAATTTAACAATTATTTTTATTTGAAAAATACTATTTAATAATAATAATGGGTAATAGAGAAATATAATACAATTACATAACCATACATTTCGTACTTTTGATTACAATAATAATACACCTCAATATAGAATACTAAATCATAATGAATATAGTATATTAAAGCACGGGTTAACGATCCAATAACGTCAGCTGTTTAGAAGATATAGGTGCACATTGAATGACTGAAATAGTATGATATTATATGGTGATGCCTCGCATTCGTGACTAGCATTGTTTGATGTTACGAATATATAAAATATAATTATCAAACGCCAACCATTTTTCGTTTAATCAATTAAACGAACGATAAAAACATTGTGCACCGCACGCATGAGGGAAACGTAATAACAATACTTTGGAAACGGTTCTTGTGAGCTGAAGTTATGTTGAATACACCTTGTTTAGAAGCCAGTATGAAGGCGATCTGACGTCAGTTGACCTATCTATTTATAATTTTAAATCCGGTAGCCAACATTCCTGGTGAATATATTATACAAACACGAAAAAACATAATTTTTTTAAACCCCTACCACAACTGCGAATGCGACACTCAAGGTTGACGGAAATAATAAGTTGCAAAATTACAATTTCATGTATAATATAATATATATAGGTGAAAATATGTATCAAATAAACCGACTATCCCTGGTCGAAAGAACTACGACGGAGATTATAGAGAGTTCGACAAAAGAATATAAAAATAAGAGCCTTGAAGTCTATACATAGCCAAGAGCGTGTTTGTACGGATTTACAAAGAAAATCACGATTAAGTCTGCGTGCAAATTATTTAGTTCAATGAAAAGGTTTCCTATTTAACAAGAGTAGTGTTGACCTTTCATAGAACGACAAACAAAATATCTGCAGGGCATATCATTTTTATTTTTTAAATGCGTTAAAGGTTTTCCAAACGTTTCTATCGATATATATATATAAATTAAAAACATAGGTGAGCTAATTATATTTTTTGGTTTTCCCATAAGCCAAAACTGAAAAATCGAAAAAACGTTGTACAGACCAAAAACCTATTATCTATAAATTAAAAAAACCCGAATCCAGGGCTTGAAAACGTTATATTTGACAAAAAACGATTGAAATTTGTAAACGAAATTATAACGAAAAACGATAAACATAAATAGTTAAACAACGCAAGACAAAACGTAACGTTTAACAAAATATATATCATTCAACAAAACATAACGCAAAACATTATTTATATATTATGGTATACCATTAAAAAAAATAATTAACTTAAATATTATTACAATATTTTTAAATTTAATATTTAGGTATTAATAGAATAATTTTATTGCCAATAGCTAATAGTGATTCTCTATTTCTCTGTTACTTTGAAACAACTACGTAAATGCGCTTAAATTTAAATTCTGACAAAAAAACGCAAAAGTTGTATAACGTTTTAATCTGAATAAGTAACGAAAAATGCAAAAGTTGAATAACGTTTTAATTCTGAATAACAATAAACTCAAAATGTGTGTAACTTTTTTATTCAAAATAACGTAAAACGAATTTTCTTTTCAAATTCAAGCCCTGCGGCCGAATCTCTACTGCCAGTGATCAATTTATGACATTCTGCAATTGAAACATGGGGGACAAGAGCAATATACATATACAAACATTTATTAACTATTATATTCAATACTTTAATACATTATTATTTCACATAAAATGAATGAAACAAATTTTAATTTATGAAATGGTATTCGAAAAAGAATAGGTATGTATAGTATAGTCAAATCAAGATTTTTTTTATATTATAGTAATTTAATTAAATTTCTATTAATTCCAAAAAACTAAATTAAATACCTTAATAATATACCTATATAATATTTCATGAAAAAAAAATATTTTTAGTTTTCCCTTTAATGACAGACGTCATGATATAAAACACAAATGTTGATATTGATGCCGAATAATATAATTTATTACCCTGTGTTATTAGTTTGTACCGTAGATTGGGCTATTACTTATTATAATTTATAACTATCAAATTATTCGATTGATTAAAATATAATTATTGTGGTTATTGAAACACAGTTTGAATGTTCGGCATTTTTAATTTTATGTAGAATATTTAAAATGCGCTTGCATATTAAGGGTTATAACAAGTTTAATAATTCAAGTAAACACTATACTTAATATTAACAATTTGAGAAAATAAATATTCAAATTAGTAATTATAAATATTGGATTAAATAATATAATATACGATTAATATTGTGTGTAAAAGTGTAAGTATTTCACGTCTCATTAAAAGGTATCGCAGGGTCATTCGAAAATACGTAATGAGTATTATGAGAATTATGGCACACGGAGTTATATCTGCGATCTATTTTATGTTTTGGTTCTTAGTTTGTAGTACTGAAGGACTTTTTTAAATGTTTAAAATTGGGTATACCTACTACATGTTAATCGGAATGGACATATGGATATGAATGTAAACTAAATTTCTATAAAGGGTCATGTAATTCTGTATTTGAGTGAATTAAATGGATACATTTTCTAATTTATGATCATTTTAAGTAAACGGTAAACAGTATTTAATATATATATACCTCGAATTATAACTAAACTAAAACTATAATATCAAGTAAGTACTTACAACGGAGCCTAGAATTTTCTCGCTAATTTAAACCTTGAAATTACATCTTTCTCACTAAAGTTTTGTAATTTTTTAATAAAAGAAACATAATACAGATACGTATTTCAAAAACTAATATACAATAGGTAGTATAATTTTTTACAGTCTTAGATAGACATTATTTTAATATAAATTTATTGATATTTTAAATATTACAATTTAATTTAATCATTAATAATACGTGAATGATTCATAATATAAACACGAGCAATTGTGAAAAAATGTTTGGATCTTTTAATATAAGCAATGCGAGTATAATGAGTGTATACTTTGGTTTATAGTAAATCGAAGTTTACGTACATTTTAAATTTAATAGAACATAAAATAAAAGTATAGAACATTTGTACCGATGCCAAATGGAGCTGATAAATAGTATTTTACTCAAATAATCATACATAATATTAAACATACGTTGGTGAGTTTGTTTATTAATTTAGGATAATCTAACCACTGTAAACGCAAAGCGGCGTTATAAAATGCACATAATATGATGTCTAAATACTTTTCTTCATTTTTCATCGCATTATCAAATTGATCATTTTTTGGGTTATTTTGAAATGTATAAGGTCACTACGTTAAAAAAATAAGAGTATGTATGGTGGCATTTATGGTTTAAAATATTAGATATGGTATACATCCATTGCCGTTAAAAAATTACTCCGTCCAAAGGGTCAGTTTAATTTTAACCCTACAACCATACGTAGCTATAATGTATAAATATAATAGGTAGGTAGATTAGTAAAATATCCCGCTAATAAACGATTTTTTTTATCTCGTTGTGTTTACTTTTGTCTAAATAATTTCCTAGGTAAGTACTTTTAAAACATTATTTTTAAAATGTAATGAATATAATATATTAATATTATATATATTTCTAACAAATTACGAAAAAAATGTATGTTTAACATAACAATGTGTGATAATGATATTATAATAGAAGTTTTAACTGTTGTTAATTATATAACAAGTATAATATGTCTATAACATGTATATTAATTATATATATTAAAGAAAAATGTGTTATATAATATTTATTATTCATTAATATTTTTAAACGGAAGTGTTTAACAAATCAATTATGGTTATTTCTAAATATATCAGTGGTGCATAAAACCTATATTATTGAGTTCTAATAATGTTGATTTTATCTTAAGTAACATTTCGGTTTAATAATTTTGTCTGTATAAAATATCATCGTAATTAATAAAACATTTTAATCTATCGTAATGCTCATTTGATTGACACGGAAATTTGATATAGAAATAAAAAACATTTCCCAGCAATAGTGGATGTTAAATTTTGCCTATGACCTAAGTGGACAGGCGCTAATGGAAAAGTGACGTATTTGGATCATGTTTTTGTCATCGTATGATGTTAATTTTTTTAAATTGTTTTTATAGTATTACATTGAAATATTATCACTTATTTAACGAATCGGTGATACCTATAAATTAGTTAAATATATGTAATTATTACTATGAATGTTGTATACGTCGTTGCTGGTGAGGGCGTTTAAAAAAATACAAAATTACACAACTCGTATGATTTGGCTGGTGCGCGGGTGTAGAGCGGGAATTTCACGTGCAAACACAAGCAGCTAAATCTTTGATTTACGATACCGCATCGCCCACAATATTTACGACAACACGCTGTTCAAAATGTCATTTAAATATAATATATACAAATGTGTGCGTCATTTTTCTCGCCTACACAAAAATAGGATTTATGCGTTTTGTTGTGAACCGGGGGAAAAAATGTCCAACTTATATAGATTTTCCGAACTTCTAAACACAAGCAAAATTTTGAGCAGCGGTGAGGATCTAACGACGGGATACTACTGTACCCTAGCTTGTTAACAACGTACGTATACTTGGACAGTGGACACTAGTGTAAAAACATATATATTTATTTATTTTATTGAAAACGGTCTAGACCGGCCTAAAGTGCAATAATAAGTATGTACGTATATAATACATACAGGTTACAAGTCTATAAAAGTAAAACGAAACTAGGTAAGATTAAGGTAAGAAAGATGGGTGAACGTTGGCAAAACGCATCATGCGGTGATTTGGATTAATTGAACTAAAATTTGTGGCGTGAAATGTACATAGAGTAACAAAAATATCTGAAATATGTGATAAAAAAACTAACTTTAATACAATAACTTATATTCTTATTGTTTTTTTTTTTTTGTTTTTAATGTGTGTATTTAATAAATATAATAGGTATGATTATTGTTAATTGTATACATAAAAAAAAAGTTATATTGATAGGAACAAAAGTTAATATATAATTAGTCAACTACAATTATTATCTAATTCTATTACACTCTATATATGTTTTCATCCCATTTTCGGGAAGTATTTCGTGTATGAAATCATCTTGTCCACATCATAAAAAAAAATTATAAAATTAGTTTTTGAGTAAAATTGTAAATTTGACGGTTTTTACTACAATTGTAATTAGTATTATAACGGCAAGTGTTTTACAAAAAGGATCTCATAATAACTATGCACCATATACAAGTAAGCATGGATATTACACAGACGAGTCTGGGAACTTGGCTAGCCGCTTTTACAGACCACAGTCATTCTGATGACGATGAGAAGAAAATATCTTCTAGCTATAGGGTCACCGTAATATTGACGTGAGCTCTACAAGATTGATAAACGACTTACAACACAGATTTTCGATTCAAAGGCGTAAAAATATATCGACAGCGGCAGCGGCTTTTTCTTTCTTCGCAGAGTATAATACGCAACTACCTAACCAAGTAGAATAAAACAGATTCTACATTAATCACTCTTAACTGTATTTTTTTCAGAATTTGAAACACATTTCTATAGTACTTTCAAAATGGCAATTTCTACAATGCTGGATTTATTTTAAAACGTTTTGAACATCGAGTTAGTAATTATTATAATAATTAAATTAAGATTTGTTTATTAGTACAATCTATTATTATTTATTTGCTATTACTTGTTATTGGTCGTTACGTTGTATCGTCTAACAGCGCAACCAATTTAACAACACGGTTAGACATTGATACGGTCAGGATATATTTTGGCAGAGGAAGGAGCAAAGAAAATTGTAATTTCTAAATAACGCTTAAATACGCAGAAATATTTTTTTCAAATTATATGATAAACAACCTAATCGTTTACAGTTACTATTTAAGAAAAAAGTAGTTGGTTGATTATCATGTAAAATAAAGTATTTTTTTTTTAAAAATCAAAGAGAGGCGAGTGCACTTTTTTCACCCTTCATTCTCACGACGCCTTTACGGTTAGATTTTAAAAAGTCCGCGTAAATATGTATTTGTAAAATTGAAAAATTCGATTTCGAAAATAACTGATTGAGGGACATTGTTTTTGATAGTTTGATGAATAGTTGTGATTCAAGGAAATATTGGAACGTGTACACAATTATCATTGCAAAAGTTGTTGTTTATTTGACATATTATACGTTAGATATTATGTTGCAAATTATCCTAGTCATATATATTATGTTAATCCATGTTCTTGTTAAGTTTTACTCAAAATGTTTATCCTATCAGATAAACAAAAAAAAACCATTAACTAACGAATATAATAGATTTAATATACACTATATATTAAATATATTGAATCGAAAACCTAAATACAACGATTAATAATACCTAATAAAAAAAAACCAAGACTATATAATTTTCTACTGTATAATAACCTAATGCGGAGAATTATTTTCATTTTAATATTATGTATTCATCAGTTACTTAATGGTACAAATTCTTAAAATCGACGATATTTGAATAAATATTACATTTAAGACATAATAATATAAAAAAAAAAAAACAGAAAATATACAAGGTTAGAAAGTATAAAAATAATATACATAGCTACTTTATACACATCTGCATATAAGATTGTACATTTGATTAATATTTAGACGGAAAATATATTATGTTAAATTATATAAGAAATCTTGTAAATAAAAAATATTATAATTTAGACAAAATAATAAAAAAATACAATCAAAAGTTAAATTAGCATACATGTCAAAGAAAATAAAATCTTGATCAAAAAATAGTGTACATTTTATAGAACAAATAATATAGAAACTAATAAAATCCTATTACAGTATGTAGAGGCAATTACAGTATTTAATTTGAAACCAATCAAATTGTCTAGTTTTATTTGTTTCGGTCGATTAACGCATTTAATGTAATAAGGCTAACGAACACCTTTCAGAACCCGGGAATCAACCACAAAATAAACGTGTGTACCTATACTTAATGTCAAAAATCAATGATATTGAAATAAAACACAACAAACATTGTTACAGTAAATATCACAACACATATCCAACAATTGTATTAGTCATGACATAACCACAATTTAAAGGTGTGATGTTAATGTTTCAGAGTTGATTTTGAATAAGTATTAAGTACAAAACCAATATAGAAAGTGTAATACAGTTTTTGAGTGACAGCTTTTAAATTGCAATAGCTTCTTCGACTGGGGTCATTTTAGAAAATGAAGTTTGATTTAAAAACACCTTTACTCGTAGGTATGTTATACATATTTAACTATTATGAAAATTTGTATTAGGTAGGATTTTTGCACTAATTTAATTAAATTTTTCTTATAATATAGGAAATATACGAATAAACGAATAACTAATACTTATCTTGATCTGTGCTTAAATATTTTTAACACACTAAAATATTATACATATGAAATTAAATAAATATAAAACTCATTAATACTATTTAATAATATCTGAAAGAGGTATTTAAAATTATTTATTTTACTGCAAAAAATTAAACGTGTGATAAAAAAGAAATACACGTATTTTAAGATCAATAACATGAGTAATTTCTACACTGAAATTGTATAACAATACATAATTTTATTTATTATCAATATTGTTTCTAACTTTTCATTGTGCTATTTAATTTAAAAACACTATTTGTACATACAGTTTTTATACAGACAAATTCTACAACTATCTTCATTTAAATTCAAAGTCACAATTTAATTTACCTTAATCTAATAACAAACCATTAAAACTTTTTTACAACTTTAAGTATCTTTTTATAAGTTTAAAAAATGAATTTAATCAATTTTTGTTAAAACATATTTTAAGAATAACTTACACAATTTAAACACATAAATATAAAATATTATATAATTGTCATTTACAAAATTTTAAAATTGTTTTTATAAATTTAAACTATTTGTATAAGAAAACGTAATAAATAAGTAAAAAAATGTCGTATTTCCTACCCATAGAATTATCTAAAATACCAAGTAAATGTAATTATATCGTTATTAATAATTAATATGTTCATTTAAGAAATTAATGATTAGAAATGTCAAAATACCAATGAAATTATAATATCAGCAATCATCATAGTAAAATAACATTGGTAATAATACTAATAAAATCCAATTAAATATATCCAAAATACAAAAAATTTAATATATGTATATAATGAATTGAGTATAACAACTAAAAGTACATATTTCAAAGAAAAAAGAATGTAGGTACCTATTAATAAAATTGGCATCTGATGAGAAAATGTCCAACACAAAAAAAAAATATATTATTTACATTTAAGTTTTCAAATTGTAGAAAAGATAATATTTAAGCTATGAATCGAGGAAAAAAATGCCAATTAAACGTACAACAATTATTTAACCATATACTATACTATCCGACGTAAAAAACATGTACCTAGACAAACAAATTGGACATCAAAATTCTATTTGTTCCCATCAAATCCTCCTTAGGGTTGGAAATGAAAACCATTTTACCATACTTATAAAATCGGATTTATAATAAACACGAAGAAAATAAATATATATATATTTAAATAATTTATGAAGTTCAGTGATTCAGAAATTTCTAAACGTTAAACATTTACTCGCACAATTTGCGTTACTATTTCGAACTTATCGACTGTGTTGAAAAATTAATCTTCCAATAAGATCAATGAGTACAATTAATTGCAACGGAAATATTTAAAAGCTTAGTAATACACCACACGCTAAAAATTATTATTGAATAACAATTATTACACGTCAAAATAAAAATCGTCGAAAAAAAACTTTAAGTAAATATAAGTACATATATTTAATTAATCTACTATAAATATATAATATCTTAAGTTTAAAATTAAGTATAAATATAAAATTTAACTAATTAATGATAAAACATTTTAAAATATATTTTTATTTTCTAATGAATAAAGTGAATAGTTAGATTATTTATATATTTAATATACAACCTAAAATGATAACACAAGTTTAGGGTAATCATGAAGATAAGACATATTGTAATTTAATTTTACACAAAGGATATTTTTTTGTATGTATTACTTAAATCTTATAACCAAATAGAGTAAAGTAAAAAAATAGATCAACTTTGAATAATTATTTATTCTGCTATACAATAATTAAGTAAATTGTAATGGAGTTTCAATATATGTAATTCATAATGTATTTAAAAGTGCAAGAAGATAATATTACAATGTATAAATTCCATTTTTGTTTAGATTGTTAACTAATAAATTTATATTTAGGATAATATGAGTATATATTTTGATTATGTTGGTAATATTTGATGATAAAAATATACTTTATTATACTAATAATTTCATGTGTATATATTATGTAAAAAATAAAAAATAAAAATACCTTTGTCTTATTTATTACGAAAAATATATAAAATGTCTCACATTACATAAAGATATGATATTTCATAGAGATTCATATTTTACATTATAATATTTAAACACAAAGTTCTTAATTTAGTGAAGAGTAAAAAATTATAAATGTATACACTACAATGTTTATTATATTAAACAAAGATATTCCTTCATATGTACATAGTTTGAAAGAACTTAAATGTTTTAAACAAAGTATATAAAATTAAAATTGTTCCGTATCAATAGAAATACTATATGAGTGTACATATTTAATCCAATATTCTCACATCCAAATAACCTATATCAAAAAATAATATATATTTTTTTTTGCTAAACTAAATATTCATTATTCATATAGCTGTCTACGAACAGTTAAATTCAAAGTTTATTAATTTGACAAAGTTAATCTGTTCAAACAAAACCACATAATTTATTAGATATTATGAATTGATCGTTTGAAATAATTGTTATTTTTTATTTTGTAATGTCATCGGTTTGCTTTCTATACCTACATAGAAATAGTACCTAGATATTATAGGTAGTAGCTAAGGATACTTTTATACCATATATACGTATAACCTGACGACCATAAAGTGCACATGAGTTTAAACCAGTTTATTTCCCCACCAAGACATTTTATTATATCTTTGGCACACACACATAAGCACGTATTTTTACAATACAAAATGTATATTAAGCACACACATACAAATATAGATAATAGGAACTCGTATATAATATTATATGAAACCAAATTTTCCAGTACCTTATGTTTTATGTAAAGCTAGAATAAACTTAATGGAAATCCTAATTTAATTTAATCTATAAGTGGTCAATAGGTTTTCATCATTCCCCTTTTTTTCAGAGCAATATATCTACCCCTGTTTCTTGCAATATTCACATGATTAACAAATTAGAAAAATTGTTTTTTTTTCTCATTTTTAATCTGGCGTAATAATGAAATTACTATACCTACTTATATAGCGTATCAATTATAATGCATAGGTGTTTTACGAACTATTATCACGATGAAACGCATAAATTACTCACATCCAATAACACATTAAATTTGGCATGTTTAGCAGATTTTAGACTATGTATAAATAATATTATACATATTTTATACTAGGATAAGCGGTATAATATATATTTACAATAGGTATTCGTATAACCTTAAAAGCTATAAAGTAGAAAAAAATCGTTCAAATAGTATACCTTGGTGGCCGACATGATTTTATGTGGGAATTCGCAACGATGTCATAAAACGACGAATCAGACGGTATATTTTGATTTTTTTTCCTTCTGAATATAATATAATATTATGGTTTGAAAAATCCAAAACTATATAGGATAAAACGATTTTTTATCGTTTCGTTTTCAAAACGACGACGATATCGCGTAATGTATCGTTGACCGTTGTGGTTGTTTGTATTTTAATTTTTTTTTTTAAACGTTTTTTCTATTTATTAAAATTGGAATCGCGAGAAAAACATTTGAAATTAAAAAAGAAAAAGCCCCGTATAGTACTACAGCCGTCGTAATTTATTTTTAATATTACTATCGTTACTATAATATAGCGGACAACGGTATATTATAATAATATAACATACGATGAGACAGCGTGTAAACGCGGCACACGACACGAGACACCGACGTCGGCGGCGACAGCGTATCTATACTATAGAGGCGACTGTGCGGGCGGCCAAACGGTACAAACGACAGTAACGCCGCTGCGAGGAGAGCGTAAAAGCAGTGGCGGCGGCGCGCGGAGTCCTCGGATGCTCAACAAGGTATACAGGATGATTCACTAAGCATGCTAATCCTCGTTTTTTCAATGTATTTACTCAAACACTGATTTTTAAAACATTTGAATATAAATATTAAAGACCAAATTTTTAAATTCTTGAAACTGTACTTAGTACTACCTACTTAAGGAGAATCATTTGATAACACAACTTCTTTTTTTTCAAACAAGACCGGAATTTTTAATGTAAATTATTTGATGGATACATATTTTTTTTAAATTTGATGTTCATATACCTCTTAGTGAAAATTCGAAAAAATATATTTTTAATTATTAAAATATTTATACAAGGGAAAGTCCTTGAATTAAAAAAAATTAATAAATTTAATAAATAAATTAATAATTTAAAAAAAATTAAAAAATGTTGATCGATTTATATTAATTATTAAAATGTTCAATCATTATAGTTCTCATGTCTTTCAAACCCACCATCGTGGACCTATTATTATCCATAGAATGAAAAGTTATATAAATCAAAAACTACTAATTTGAATTTTGATTTTGATACGCCAATATTTGTATTAAAGTGTCTACTAAATAATTTACAATACATACAGGAATTTTTCATTTGAAGAACAGAAACTCGTAACTCCATGACAAGATACTAATTAAGCAAGCCGTACAAAAATTTAAAAAAAAATGATTTCAAAGTATATTTAAAAGCTCCAAAAATCAGATTTTAAATAACTGTACTATTAAAGAAAAAGATGTGAGCATACTTAGTGAATTGAATCACTCTGTATGTGTACACACACATATATATATATATATATATATGTATGTATATAATAAATATATAAGTACATATACGCACGTAAAAGTAGTATTGGTAGGGGAGGCGCCACGGTGGTGAGGGAACTTTATATACGACGACGCCCCCTTTGGCGTTGTGAACGCGAAAGTTCTGCCACCGCTGCCGCGCTACCAGACGGACAACCGCTGTATCACGCGCGTCATAAACGCCCGCGGTAGAGCCAGCGATCTTTTTATTAGCCGATCGTAATATAATATAATTCATCGCGAATCTATAGCTGCAGGTCTTTGCGGATGATTATTATGATATCTCGTCCAATTATACGTTATCGGAATTACCGAATTATAGGTACTTTAGCAATAATAATTATATTTATATACATAATAAACTTTTAACGTGCAAAACGTTTACACACGTTTATTCATACGCAGGGGCGGGTTGCGCTATGCATTTAGACATGTACGCATAATATATAATATATACAAAACACGGACACAAATCGAGTCTGAAAAGTCTTAAATTTTAACATAAAAAGCGGTATACATGGATAATGGATATGTGCTGATGCGTTTTGCAGAGCATATTTGAACATCTCAACGAACTATAATGTTAGAAGATTCAAATTTCGTCGCTTATAATTTTAGGAGCGTTCTTATTGTGGCAATTAATAAAATAAAAGTAAAATATTATAAATTGTTCACTATGAACAAATAATGACAATTGTTCAGCTAAAAGTTCTCATATTGTTATAAAATCCACTGTGTACTAACTAAAATAATAAAAAGAAAGCAACAGCGACCGATCGATGACGGGAATGGGCAAAACTGGAGAAAACTGGAAAGCACTAATAAATGCATACTCCAAACTGTAACGAGTAACGACATAAATTGCCTGTACATTTTGAAACATGAGTATGAATGTTTTATAATTTTTACACCACCAAGATTAAGTTATATATAGTTAAAGAGATAGGTAAATTGTATCATGACTGCATTTCAAGAATATTAGGAAATCTTAAGTTAATAATAAAAACAAAGAATAACCAAGGTCGTCACTAGGGTGGTGGGTAGGGGATTAGGGTTCAGACCCCACCCTCGAAATTATAATATTTTATTATTATAATTTTATATTTTATTACATAATATAACATATTTAAACTCTACCCCCCCCCCCAAGAAAAAAAAATAAGTAAAATAAAAATATTTTCCTGGCTTCAGCCTTGACAATAATATACGCCGAAGATGAAAATATAGATAAGTCATATGTATAATTTAATCGGTGATAGTGAATTAATTCCAGCTTATTATCTTAATATCTTTGAATTGAGTTCGTATAGACAAAATGTCATAACTACCTACCGGTGGCGACCTTGAACTTTGTACATCATATTATAGTGTAATATCGCTAATATACAATAGCATAATACTTATAATATCAAAACGATGCAATTATACATACAAGTCTGGACCGATGTTAGAATTAAAGGGTGTTGATTCCATTTGGGCCAAAGCTGGTGGAGTACAATTCAGAAGTTAAGTCTGTCTAAGAAATACAAGATTTGATGGCGATAAAGCCACGTGACGACGAAAAAATCGACAGTTTTACAGATTATATTTTAAACAATTACGTTGACAATGATGTTGCACAGTTTCCCCCTAATGTTTGGAGTGATTTTTCAGCAACCACTAATCGGACCACTATTAGTTGTGAAAGTTTTCACTCAAAATTAAATGTCTTTTTTTCATTCGGTTCATCCAAATATTTTTATTCTTGTGGACACTCTTCTGAGAATATATTGAATAGACACATATCATATAACATTAAGTAGTAAAACAAAAAGACCATGTAAAGAAACATTAGAAGAAGAATATTTTTTACGAGAGCAGACAAACAAATATAAAATAAATATAAATAAGCAAATTTGCAGGTTTGACTCTGTATCATTTAAATTTTTAAGAGTCACTATATAATTATTAACATTATTTATTTTTATTTTTATATTTGTATTTATATTATTTATTATATTATACCATAATAATAATAATTATTATTATTAAAAACAATGTAACCAATCACAAACATTTTTGGAGACTAACCTGCCAACCTTCACTAGGTGTCTCCTGGGTAACGGTAATAGGCTAAAGGGACTCAACTCGAACAACCTAACAATATTGACCAGACTCAACTCTGATAACTCAAAAGCATTTGCTAGACTCAATGTAATGTCCACAGTAAGGTTAAAATTTAGGTGAATTTAGGTTTACTGAACTTAAACGAAACGCTGTATTTATATATATACAATATTATAATAGTATACATACACCACGGGCATGGGGTAGATGTATGGAAGAAGAACTGTTTGAGGCATATTAATGTATATGTAAGTACATTATACAGTCACTGCTTGAGAGAAAAGAATTGAACTGAAAACTTGACAAGTACCTACTTATATAATATTATGTATAATATATGTATACGGAGAAGATCAGATCATATGGTAGAGTGGACACAACAACCTTCAAACAAAATATTGTTATATTTTTAGCGAAACAAATAGTCTGTTATTTCTTTTCATAAATATGACAGATTAATTTTCAAAGAATATTCAAAATTAAATTGTATACCAGGAAGTCTCCATGAAGTTAAAAAAACAGACAAAATTTATTATTATACATTGATAAAGTATTGATGGAATCTTAAAATAAAACAATAATTCCCTTGTTCTAGTAGGTACGTATATCGTATATTATGATAGTATATATAGTGATGCCACTATAGTCTATATACGATGTGCTGACATCTGACTACTATTACCTACTAACTGATAAATAAAATTGTACAATTTATAATTGAACACAACTGTGGACTGGTATACTAGTAGAGCAATTGAGGATAGAACGTTACTCAATCTATTCTGCATGTATTAATTACAGTAATTAGTAAATTCAATTATATAAAAAATAAATAAATAATAATAAAAATTAAATTACAATGGACATTGTTAAACTATAGGTAACATTATAATACACAACAAATGGCATAGCGCGTAGTAACATTTTACTATTCATTAAACAAAATAAACAATTTTTTCTAGTATTTTTTTATTATAGCACTGATTAGGTAACCAACGACCACAAAAAAGTATAAAGCATTTAACATTAGAAACTCAAGCTCCGATCAGAAATTTTTAAAATTTAACGATTAATCACTGCTAAACAATATTATATAATAATAAAAAATAATAGATACTATTTTTTACCTTCGTAAATTAATTACGAATTAAAAGTTTAATATATTAATTAATTGAATCTCTTAGGGTAGATTGTAGATTTTTAAGTTTTATTATGGTATCATACCTATATATATACAATATTGTATTATCATACACAATATGATGAACTTATTTCAATCATAATCATATAGATAATATATTATATATTATATACGATATAGGTAATGTAGTATTTTGATAACATTTACAAATACAATAGGTACTATAGTATAATATTAAACTGATACAGTGACATAGTATAATATAATATTAGATTTATTTTTTTATTAAAGTTATTTGTAAATAAATATTTAAATACAAAGTTAGATATTATATGCAGTACCTAGCTAAGTTATCAACCAAGTACCTTTATAATTTAATTTACATTCAACAGTTATTAGATATACTTGATAGTCATTACGTGAATTACACACAACGTTATTTTAATTGTTGAAATTAAAAACATAGTAAGAAAATAAATGATTAATTGATAACAAATACCTAACTGATGAGCGATGACTATAATAACTGTAGGTATTATAAATATTATTGTGAAGCGAAATATTAATTATTTGTTGAAATAAAGTAAAAAATATATATATTTTTTTATATAAGTAATTATTTAGATACAACTACTTTTTAATTTTGAGCTAACTATAAGACAGGCTCTATTTAAAGCCACACATTCATTAGACCCGAACCGAAGAAAAACAAAATTCCGATTTTACATGAGGGAGCATACACTATAATACCGAACCGATAAACCGATCCGAAATTCGATTTCAATCAATAACATACTTGAATTTATCGGCCAAAAATATTTTTCAGTAACATCAATTTAACCAATAAGCCTGGTCAGATTGACTTTATACAATTTTTGAATTAAAGAGTGACAAGATCTTCTATGATACTATTGTTAAAAATTTCGTTAATAAATTATATTGTAGCAGAAATTTGCAGATTCTGATGATATCGCAATCATTTTTTAAATAGTTATAGTAGTATGTACCTATAGAGTTTGGTCATTTCATTAACTGTGAGAAAAAGTAAGAATTGTAGACAAGCCGTTGAGTGTAAAAATAAAAATCGAGAACAAAAAGTCGAAGACATTTTTCACCATAATAGGAATAATAGGATTTAATATTTAGTTTATCAATTATCATATATGATTAAAGTTATCAATAGTGAAGTTTACGCCTTGAAAATTATAAACATAATTTACACCTTCGTCAAACATTATTTCGCCGTATAATTAAAACAGAGGCAAAACTTTTAGATAGAAGTTTGTAATGATATAAGCTTTGAAAACGATATACTTTCAATAGGTGCAACATTTTACAGCCCAATAAAGTTTTAACGCGATAGACTAAACTTAAAATTTTAATTTTGTTAACTGTGGAGATTTAATTTTCGTGTTGAATGATCATTTAAAGTTAAACTTTAAATCAAATTTAAAAAGACTACTGATAATTTAAATATATATTAGTGATATTAGAATACATTTTTAAGTTTTAACACGTTTTTTTATTATGAATAACCAATATAATAAATAATTCATAATTACAAAATATTACTAAATAAAACTAGGTTTATGGAAAACATTGCTAGTACTATTAATATAAATCGGTATACACATACGCACTTGAAAAAATGCTGATAGATACGACATGACAGTGAATAGTGTGTAAATTAAGTATTCGCGTCAATATTATTAATTATATATAATAATATTAATTGAACAGTATATTGTAAATGGAAAAAGGGCAAGTACATTTTATGATAGCATACATTATTTAAAAAAAATATATATAATTTCTTAAAGTGGAATTTATTATATATTAGCAAGAATTAAATTTAAATTGATCGTAAATTATATCATGCAAATTATCACTTTTTTTCTAATAAGTAATACAATTTAAAATCGTATCTATAGGTTGTATTGAATAGTTATATAAAGTAGTATGTTATACATAATATAATACAATACAGAGGTTTCCAAACTGTGGGTCGCGACCCAAAATTGGGAATTTTTGGATAATTAATAAAATTGGGTAATTTTTATATTAAAAACAAATATATATTGTTTGTTGTAAGTAACTGATTCACTAAAAAAATAGGTCATGTAATAAAATATTGTGGGTCACCAAATTTTAAAAAATTCCCAAAATTGGTCGTACAATAAAAAGTTTGGGATCCTCTGATATAATATATATATAACGACTAGTAGTTGTTGATCAGGTCATGAAAACATCAAAAAAATTAAAATAACAATTATTTTCTAAAATGTATTCTGATATATTTTATGTTAATTATTAAGTAAATTTAAATAAGCAAAATAAAATATACAGCTGTTTTAAGTATACGTTACTCTTACGGTGTATACCTAAATCAGACAATGGTCACCATCCTTATAATTTGTCTCAAAAATTTTCAAAAAGAAAGCTTTTTAATGTTTTTACACCGTTAACTATATACAGTAATACCTCTCCATAACGGAATTGCTTGGGACTAACATTTTTCCCGTTATAGAGTTTTCTGTTATGGGGAGGTAGAATCACATATTATATTATTTGAACAGAAACTATTAACATTTTTCATTATAAAGAGGATTCCATTTAATAAAGAGTTAGTTATAGAGAGGTTTTACAGTAATATTATTATTATAAATGAGTAAAAGAAAAAAACCTGTTTATACACCGAACAAAATATACAGAACAATATTTTTTTCAATTTTCAATTGAATAATAATTAATCACTTTTCGAAACCAACATAGAAGGGCACAAGGGTGTTGCAGGGTGTGCTATAGCAACACCTACGGGCTGCAAACAATCAGCTTTCACTTAAATTTTTTATTTTTTCTTACTTACTATAGTTAGTAGGTACTGTTAATACTTAGTAGTTACAATTTACAAGACGTTTATAGTATTGTAATTGAAATTGATTTTAAGTCATATGACTACATTTTTTTCTATGAACTGTTATCATACAATTATTTTTAATATCGTTAAACAAATTATTATTTTTTTTTTTTGTCATAACTTTTAGAAACATTTTTCTGACTATATATTTTTTTTTAATCAAAGCATGATATGTATTGACGTGGTATTGAATAAAATAAATTAAATTTTTGTATCAATCAAATAAATTTTCAAGACTGAAAAAAGTGCTGTTATTATAATAATATATTTTAATGATTTTTTATTTAACATATATTAATGAATCATATTCAGCAACATCTACAACTAAGTCATGCGCACTCGTATGGAAACTAAAGTCCAACAATAAGTATATTGTGACACTTCAATATTGGCGTATTTAAATTTATTCATAGTGAAATAATATTTAAAAACACTCTTTCGTCAGGGCCTGATTAAAGAGATGGTCGCCAGTAGGATAGGGTTAATTTGGCGCCCTAGTTTGTAGCCTATACTTAGTCTATTGGATAATCAGGCCCTGTCTTTCGTCATCATTTCTTAACAACATACCTTATCTAGCAAATTAACATTATCTTTAAATATATTTTTATAAACATAACAATTATCAAACAATATTTTTTTTAGAGTTAAACCAATATTTTTTGAGCATTTATTTAATATAATATGGACGTAACTATTAATATGAACATGGTGGGCATCAACACAGGCGCAGAACTAAAGCGTTTGTTCTGTTTCCATTGCGACTAATATACACAGGAATAAAAACGTAACTTTAGCAACTTTTTAGTAAACAATATGTTTTGATAAACTTAAGTTTAGTTTAAGAGAATAATTATTCTCTAATTTCCATTATTATTGATAATCAAAATAACATACAATTTATTACGCTATTCGGTCATATATCATCGAATTTATAAGTATTACATACTTACATGACATCACATTTTATAATACTTATTTTAACCAGTTTGCATTAAAAAAATATTATTTTTTAGTTAATTGACTAGGCGTATTTATTTAGATAAGGTTATTACAGGGCTAGTATAATGAGTGGTGAATTTCACGGAGTATATTATATCAGAGAAAAGTATAATTTAGCTCTCTACTTAAATTGTGCTTCTCATAGTTTCAATCTAACAGTTAGTTCCGCATAATATAGTATCCCGTAAGTGAGAAAAACTGCCTTGGTGCAGTCTAATCTATTTATAATTTTTTAATACACAAAAAAAAAACAAAATGCACTTCAGGATGCAATAAAAAAATAATGACACTACCTATATATTAAAGTATTAAAATATAATACTATTTGCTAATTATTGTTTTATCCATTTTATACATTTTTTTTTCACCTCCCTTCCCGCCATTATAAAATTCTGAGTAGGTAGGTACTTGCCTGAACATATTATCTACCTATCTATTAATTATATATTATTCTAAAGCTATACTTGTAATAATTAATTTGAATTTAATATTTTTGGCTAATATTATTATGTTATAATAATATGGTATCTTATACAGTTATACATAGTAAAGTTGTAGGTGGGTACACAATACAGTAAAATAACAGAAATAATTGTAATTTAAATACGTATTAATAACTATTATTTATAATTTATTAAAACATATACACTATTTCCGTAAGAATTCAGAATAATAAAATATTATAGAATACAACCATATTATATTATATTTAGTAGCTCTAAACGGAAGTTACCTGTAATATTTTTGCATCAACATATTGAGTTAATAATTTTGATACTTCTTGTTTTTTCGACAGTAAATTATAATTTAAAAGTGGCATTGTTTGATATTTAAATAATTTATTGTACACTTTATGGTATAATATTATTTATTACTTAAAGGTAATACGATTTCTATTTTATATACTATAATTTATATTTATTGAGCAGTTGCCATTTATTGATATTTAATTAATGATTTAAATTATTAATTACTCATTACAAAACAATTATGGGTTCAAATTATTTTCATGGAGGCGAAATTCGTTTTATCGAATTAGATTCTCTTTGATATCGATATTTACTCCCGATTCTAATTAAATTTAGAATCGATAATCAAAATATCATCGATTTCCATTTGTATTAACTCGATATTGAATTCTATGATGAAATACCCCTCCCTAATTATTACATAATATTATAAAATAAACGTTCATTAACAGTTCACCGTAAATCTTAAACAAGTTTCAGTAAACACAGAGAACTAGAATCGAGAGGTTATAACAATCGAGAGATTCTCTTGAAAAAATGTCTCGGTCAATTTAATATTTCATTGCGGCCATTGCGCTCGCCGCTCAGACGTTCAGTAGTCAGTAATCAGTAATCAGTTACTCGAGTAGTCGAATAGGTTACTCGACACTCAATACAACTCACGTTATTTATACTTGCTACTCGTTAGACTATTATTGTTCTTTATAGCTATTACAATTAACTACTAGTAATTAATACTTTTACCTATTTGACATTTTATAAAATAAATATCAAAACGTGTACAACAAAATAGGTATAATTAGTTTTTCAATATTATAAATTTTAATTATAAAATTTTTAAAATTTATATTGTTATTTTAAATTCATAAAGTAATAAAAAAAACATGATTTTAAAAAATAATTGTATTTATTATTTTTATTTAAAATATCTGTGCAGACTGCAGGTACCAATTATTATAGGTATAATTAAATATAAATCTTATTTTATTATTATAAAGTAATAACCCAGTAGGTAATTAATAATTTTAATTCAATTGTTAAATTGTTTTATGTTTTAGACATAATCGATTTAATTTCGAAAGAATCACTCGCGATTCGCCGAGTAATTTTTATCATTCGAGTATTTGACTATTTCAGTTGATTTCGATACCGAGCGAATCACTCGAGAATTTTCAAAACAATCGAAATAATCGATTAAATCTAACAATCGAGTATTTCGAGTAATTTCTATCGATTATTCCCATCACTACACTACTACAGTATAAAGTGATTAGATATAACACGCTGCGACAGGCTTAGTCACACGACTACAATAATAACTTATCCTCAGACACCCGTCGATTTAATAATGTGTACCTACAAGGAATGATATTGATAATGTTAATATGACGTGATGAGTACCATTGTACTATCGACATGCTTACCATCTTGACATTCTGTAATATTCGAATATTTTTACCAAAATAATTGAGAAGTACCTAATAACGAGTGGTTCAATATTATTGAAGCTTACAATTTGAAATTTTAAATAATTCAGGTATGTACCATCTACACGAATAGGTAGTCATTGAGATCGAAAAATTAGTAAAATGATTAAAATAACTAAATATTATAATAGGTAGTTCAGAGACTATCAAATGGTGAGACCAGGTTAATACACAAGTTTAACCATTTAATATAGTATGTATCTGAATTATAGTTGGAAGTAACTGATTTAATGGCTTCAATTAAAAAAATAATACCAATTACCAAATAAATGAATTACATAACATGTGACTGGTCAAATTCGTGTAGTATTAAAATAATTGATTATTATAACAAACATTGAATAGTTTAATTACTTCAAAGTTCAAATTGTACATACATTATGTATGTAGATATAAAAAAAATAAGAACGACGAGCATGCGCGTCGAGTAAGCATGAGGCAATTTAGCTTTGATATTGAACATTCGGGCATTTATAACCAATACCCATTAACCCATTTACATAAACAGTAAAATCCTAGTTACCCGATAGATATTATAAAACCAGAGAACTACTAGAATAACGAGTTCTACTGTAATATGATATGAATATTATGAGATAACCTAAAAATTATGATTATTCTAATTCCAAAGCTATACATTTTAATACGGCAGCATTCTTCTTTCGGAGGGAGAAAACCGAAACAATAAGACCCATATACGATATTATAAATGCACGTTAAATGTTATAACCTACAACATTAGGGGTAGTTTTTTTATGATCGGATATAGTCGTTTATTTATCAGGACGAACGCATAAGGTCGTAAACGATCGAAATACCTACACGATCGTAAAGTGCATGGCACAGATGGTTTATTTGGATGTATACTTTTTAATTGGTGCAGGTCTTCGTGAACAGAATGTTATGATGACCACGACGAAAAAATTCTGGTTTAACATTGAAATGGTGTTACTGAACCGTAAAAACTCGTAGTCCCGGGTCGTTATGTGTTATATGTGGGTAGGGGTGGGGGGAAAGAAATAACAACAAAAGGAATGGAAATGAATGTCAATATTGTTTTTATAGTAGTTTGGTTCATCTCTTGATAAAAAACGCGGGGGGTTAGTCATCACGGACGTTATAACATAACAAGATTGATAGTACTAATTTGTCGTCCCAACGTTGCAACATTGTTGCTAGGGTAGCGGCGGCGGGGCGCGTCTCACCGGGTCACTGCGAAACGGTTGATCGGCGGGGAGGTTGGGGTAAAATACGCGCGTGGTTGGCAGCAATGTATCTCGGTGAGGCATGTGTTTCTTCCCACCTTTCCACGGTCGAAAACAATAACACTGATTTGGCGAACGTTCACGTTTGGAGTCTTTCCGTTTTTTCTCTCCTCGCACCGTCCGCAAAGATTTCGTATGGTTTCCACAGCCATTGCTGCCGCTATCGTCAATTCCCAGACATTTGGGATTACCATCGAACGCGCACATACAGACACAGCGTGACTAACCCCTTACGACCGGGCGTCAATCTTATGGAATTGAAACATTTCTACTGACTTCGCGCAAACGGACATATAGTATCTAGTAATAGATTGAATAATATTAATACAATAAATAGTTATTAAGAGTTTATACCTAGTTTAACCTATATACAATATACGAGAGCATTATGGCAGATCCGATTGAACCAAAAAGCATTGCAGACGACATGATCGGGACACCTGGTGATAAGAGAAAGATGTCATCAGACATGAGCCCAGAACAGACCAACGTTATAAAAAAACTAAAAGAGACCAAAACTCAACCGGGTAAGTAATTGATGAACATATACTAATAAACAACGAAATGTTCACTTTCAAACTTGTATTAATTGGTTAATTTATATTTTCAGACACACTGTGCCAGTGCCCCCAGAAATGTTCAGAACGTGTACCTCAACGATCCAAGGATGAGCTGTTTAAAATTTTTATAGAAATGGACAGCGAAGATGTTCAAAACAAATTTTTACAAAAGTTTATTGAAGCTCGACCCGTTGCCAATCGATTGTTCAGTAAAGAGACCACAGCTAATGGTAAACTATTAAGAAGGATTCACTGCAAGTACAGAATACCGTCTTTTGTATCTGAGGATTTTATGTCAAGTAAGTTGTAGACAATAATTTTGTAAAAACAGTATGCTTTATAAATAAGTCTAGTATCTTTGAATAAATAGGAATAAATAACATATATATATTAAGTAATTTGGTAGTTAAACCTAGATAATACTTAGATCTAACAAATTAATTTATATCAACTAAACCTATTTTTTTATTAAATAAGCACGCATTATGTGAATTATGTTTTTCATAAATTTATTTTTCAAATAATATAACTTAATCAGTAATTTAATAGTTGTCATGTCACAATATCATTTTATAAAATCTTCAATAGTTTTTTTTTTATTTATCAAGTATTAAAATGTAATTAAATTAGTCATTATTATTCATTAACATATATATTTTGATAAAATCTAATGTAATGTATTTAAACATATTTTACAGACATAAATTGTGATTCTGACAAAGATGAAGAATCAGACTTTGATGAAACATCTTCAGTGGCGTCTTTGGATTCCAAAGAAGAGAATGACAAGTCATTAGAAAGTGATTCAACTGAGACATCCAGAAAGTCATTAAGTCATTACAACTGTGTTGATGTTTGTCAAAAAGCATTTCTTAATCTGTTTGGTTTATCAGATAAACGTTTAAAAACTGTTAGAGAGTTATTGATAATTAAAGCACGTCAAAAGCACATGAAACGTATGATGGAAAAGGAGGAAAATCAAATAGAAGTATCCTTAGCTAAGGATCTTGCACAGGGTTGTTTGCCATTGATGGCACTTTTTAACAAAGAAGATAGTAAGAAAGTATCTGATCAGTTGATGACTGCTATTAGCAATGACATAAATTTAGTAAATAATTTTTTTTGCAATCAGCTATGGAAACCAGAGTACATTAACCAAAAGCCATCTGAATGAGTATAAATTAATTTTTAATATAATATCTTTTGATGATTTTTAAATATAATTGATTGGATTAGTATCTTGTTTAAATTAATAGTCTGGTACTACTTTATTACAAATCCAATTCAATATTGTTCTGAATTCAGGGGATAATACTTAATGTAAATTTTTATAATATTGTACTAGTTTAATAAATGTCAGTTAACTAGGGTTGTTAAAATATCTATATTTTCTAACTATTCTATGTTTTTAAATACTTATTTTGGTGTTATACCTTATAAAATAAGTAATGTTATATTGTCTGACAATATATTTTTTTAAAGTTAAACAATTATATATTATTACAATCTATGTACAAGAACAAATAAACAAAAATTAAAAAATTTTAAGTTTTAAGTTTATTATTATTATTATACATATTTGTATAGTATAAAAAACATAAAATTAGGATTGGCTCTTGGTTTATATTATTATTATAATGTTTTATGTTAACAAAAAAATAAACCTTATTAAATAGTACAAAGCTAAGTAAATAGGTGATACAACTATAGAGCATTACATTAAGTTTTTGTTTAACTTAATATTTTATTAAGGTGTCTAAATTATGTTATAAAATGAACTGCAGATAATATGTTATACATTTAAATGAATAAAGAATGGTAAATTTATTCTGTACCTACATCTAGAATTTAAGAATTTAGTATTCCTTTTTATTAGATTTTAAGATTAGTAGCCTCCATTACTAATGTACGAATTAATTTTGTCCGAACAACGTTATATTATTGTCAGTATTTATTTATTACTTTTTTTTTTTTGTATACATCTAATTATGCATTGTATGGATCCATTTTTGTTGTTTTTTTTTTTATATTGGTACTTTAATTATTCTAAGGGAGATGATACCAAATCCACATTAATTATGGTGGTCTTAATTATACCAAACACCCAACAACTATTCATTGTAAAATAGGTTACATCGTTTTATATATTATATACATTTTTACTTTTTAACTATATTTTTACAAAAACTACTATTATTTTTACATGTAAACTATAATTCAAGATCCAAATTAGATTATAAGATGTATTAATTACTAGTGACGAATTTATAATAGTAATTAGTTATATATTGAAACTATATTTTATAAAATATTTTCAAAGCCAATGCTACTTTAAATGTATAGTTTTATAAATTTAAATTTGTTTAAAATGTATTTTTCAGAGATATATTTTTTCACAAGTATTAATATAATTAAATGGAATACCTACCAATATTTTATAAGACCCCAAACCAAATAAACGAACAATATTAATTTGATCCTTGTTTTTTTATTACTATTATAAATACATATAGACAAACATATCTGGTAGAATACATTTATTGATGAAATTAATAGATTCTAAAGGTAAGTAATGATTTTATAGAATTGTAAAATCCAAACAAAGCTGTTTGTATTGATAATAAAATAATTAAAAAAAAAAAATTAAAATAGCATTAAATAAATCAAATAACATAATAACATACATGTTATCTGTTTAATTCAATTATGACAATTTTAAATTAAATATTATAAATGACAAAAAATGTACAAATAAATTATATGATTATTTGAACTCAATAATTTAGCATATTGAATAAATTTAAAATAATTAAATAACCAACTAGAACAGTTGTTACTATGTAGCTTCATAAATGTAATTTTATTGCAATCATTTGTAGGTATATGGTTTTCAAATTGTATATTATTTTTTAAGAAAATGTATTAAACAACCTGTATTGTATTGATCTTTAAAACTAGACAATTAATTTATCTATAAATAACTATTACAAACAATGTAATTAAATAACAATAATGTATGTTTGTTAATTTCAAAATATTACTGTATTCAGTAGAAGTAGGTACACTTTAATATATTTATATTATTAGATGAAAAGATTTTTATATATTTTTTCCACAAAGTAGAATTTTTTGATCAAATATAAAAAAAAGCAGTATATTTTAAAAAATTACAATAAAAAACTAAATCCCTTCTCAAGATTTGAGCATCAGACAGAATAATTTGTAAAAAAAAATAAACCTTTAAATAATACACCTATCACAAGGTGTAACAGAAGACTAAACACATTTAATCCATGATAAAATTCTACATACAATGGAGTTCAATCATTTTTGTTTAATTGTTAATGAGTTATTTTCATTTATTTTTATAAAAATTATATTATTTTAACATCATAATTTCATATTTTTCATAATAAACAAAAATATGTCCATAATTCATTAATTTTATATCTTGATATGTTACAAATCAAATCGGTTTGTATCTATCCATAGACATAATTGATAAAGTAAAAATATAATAATTTAATATGTGTAGGTACTCACCATTTCCAATTTTTGAAAGTATTGTCTAAAAAATGTTAAAGGCCTTTCTGGTTTTACAATACATAGCTGAACAATACAGTCTTTTAAAATTTGTTGAATGTTATGTCGTTGAACGTACAATTCACAGTCATCAACATTTAAATCATCATAAACGTTAGATGTCATCTTGAGGTTGTTTATTTATTATGAACACAGTTTAAACAAACATTAGTTAACAGTTTGATTGATGGAATTTGTACACAATTTTTAAGTTTATGGTAGCATTTAAATAATATATTGCTTGAGAAATTACATCCAATAGAAACTTTCAAATCATAAAAAACAAATATACCAGTATATAGGTTCCTTCGTTTAATAATATTAATTTTAGTATGAGCTAATTTTTAATTTTTGTATTTTACTATTGCTTAAAAAAATATAATAAATCAGTATGAAAATTAGTTTAAATGACACAATGTTAGAATATTAAATAATATTTTGTAACTGATTGACATTTATCTACTTAGTTTAGGAAAGGGTTATCAAATAATTTATATAACCCCGTACTAGTATGATAACGAGCGCGTTGTGCTTACTGATAATGCACACTGATATACATTCTGTGATAATGCATGAGCACGGTTTAAGATAACATTATCTACAACCACGGTTACTACGTGTTTTCTTCATTTTTACATTAAAGTTACGCCAAAGCCCAAAACACGGTGAGGTTATGCCATTGGTTTTGTCCTCCTTGGCTAAAACAGTACCGTGTGATATATAAACATTAAACATGTGATGGTTTTGTCAGTTGTCGAGCTTTGCTGTATTGGTGTTTACCGTCCCGTGCTTGGTAGGCATTTATTATTTTGTTGTTTTTGCTTGACCGTGTAAACTTCCGAAGATTATTGCCACTTACCAGCCAGTCGTGTACCCAGTCAATAATAACAAATCGGAGCAACGGAGTGCAACACTATTGAGTAATAATTACTAATAAACATTACGGTTTTATTTCATTATTATTATTCAATGGTTTTTCATTGCTATTTGTATTTGGTACATAGGTTAGGTGTACATACGTTGTAGGAGACTCGGTACCAACTTTACTGTTGAGCTGTTGGTTCAAATGGGGTAAGTTTTTATTATTTTGTTTCATCAGCATCATTAATGTAATACAATTAATCATCTTAATGTAGCCAATGTTGACCGAACGGGAGTATAGTTTAATCAAAACATGTCAGTAACGTGAAACAATGTGGTTTGTCGACAGTGATAACTGTTGGGCATTGGTGATATTGTACTGTTGCTGTTGATGTTGGATGTGAAGAACTAACAGATCACACCATGACAAGCTTCACCGAAGGAGGTCTAAACAAGCGACTGAAAGAACTGAACTCGTCTCAGCAGAGTATACAGACTCTATCTCTTTGGTTGATCCACCATAGAAAGTATGCTCATACTGTTGTCAAGATTTGGTCTAAAGAAATATTGGCAGGTAAAAAACATCAGTAGAATTAAGTATGTTTAGGTCTAGTCGTTAGCATTGCTCGGTTAAGTTAAATTATCTTACAATAATTTCAAATACATATTATATTTGTATTTGTTATGCCTACTGAACAATACCTTGATTAAAATAATAAATAAAAAACATTAAATATTTTATTCTTGCTGTTGATTGATGTATTATGAAAAAGTAAGTAAACCCAATTGAAAGTACTTATTTTCCAAAAAAAATAAAAAATTTATATATGCATACAAAATAGTTCTACGGAAATTTGTCTACTTATTTTTAACACCTTCCTAAAAAATATTATATTTTAATTTTTAAGTTCTTTGAAAAATAAAATATAAAACAAATATCTTTTAGTTGTACTCTACTATAAAGGATATTTGCTACCTATGGTATTATTATTCATTTTTATTTAAAAGTTGTACTAAATGAGTTAATTACATTTCATTGAAACTAAGAATACCTATATCAATATTAAGAAATATATTGATAATATTGTTTTTAATTTAACAAAAATTATAATATTAGATACTACGCGTACTACTAATAGTTATTTAAGTTTTAGCTCAAAACAATTATTTATACATATATTTTCAATTGTTATATAGATAATTAGATGATATTTTATTTTAATTGTATGAGTTTGTTGGATGTAAGAATGATCTTGAATATATTTAATTCCCATTAAGAGGATTGGAAGCGGCGATTTTCTGTCTTTATCTAGTACATGTGTAACATAAGATTATTATAGACGTATTCTATTTTCAACACACCAATATTGATATAATGAAGCGATAAGAATTATGAAAACAGGTATGAATTTGTCGTCAAAATTGAAATATGTCAATTTAATAATTACTCTTTTTTAATATATTGTTTTTAGGATTTTGGGGGGATATTAAAAATGTGAAAAATCGATCTAAAGTAGTCTTGACAACAAATTCATATCTGTTTTCATAATTCTTATCGCTTCATTATATCAATCTGTACGTTGGAAATAGAATACATCTATAATCCTATGTTACACGTGTGTTAGATAAAGACAGAAAATTGCCTTAACCATATTTATTCAATTGTAGGTACATTAATTATATTGTAATAATACAAATTTAAGTAAAATTGATTTAAGTGTTTTTCTATTACTGAATGAGGAATTTAATATTACTCTGATAATAGGTACATATTATAATCTATTTAAAAAATATGTAAAAATGTATTGAAGTGCATAGTTTTCTAATCCATAAATATACATCTATTCTGTTTTTTATAATATAAATGCATTGGCGAAATTCTAATTTAAAATTATTATGATTGATGACTTGCAATGTCTATTCAAGATTGTTAGATATAATATTTATTTTTCTGTAAATAAATTTTGTTAACAGCATGTAGCAATGTAGCATGTGTGGTATATTAATTATTGTACACACATTACTATTTGAGTAAAATGTATAATAGATATTTAAAAATTACATGGTAATGATATTATATGAAATTAATAAATTCTAGTTATGGGTTCAGAATTTATTTATTTTTTTAGATTCTGCACTATTGAGTATAGAAATAGAAAGTATCTAAATATTTTTGTAAAATAATACCTCGTATAGATATGATTATTTAAGAACAATTCACAATAATTACTTTACACTTTCACCCTCAAAATTCTATGTATGATGTATGATCTATGTGTTTTTTTTATATTTCTAATAAAAGGAAAATATTGTCCCAAGCATTTTATAATTGTTTTTTTTTTTTTACTTGTATTATTAGAATAAAATATTTATTTATTTTGATAAAAAATTTATTTGTTCCAGGCTCAGAATCCAAACAATTGACTTTAATGTACTTGGCTAATGATGTTATTCAAAATAGTAAAAAGAAAGGTCCCGAGTACGGACTAGAATTTGGCAAGGAACTAGCTAAAGCATTTAAGCAAATATCTTTAAATAACTGTTCTTCCAAGACCAGGCAGAATTTGACACGGCTGTTGAATATATGGGAAGAAAGAGGTGTTTACCTTAAACCCCAAATAGACGAATTTAAGGATGCTTTTGGTATAATATTTTGATAATGTTTAGCAGTCAATTCTAAATAACTTAATTGTTCATATTATTTCTAGGTAATGAAACAGTAAAAAATTCTACAGATGAACCACCAACTAAAAAAGTAAAACATTCACATAATCATAAACCAAAGAAGACAAAATCTCAAAACAATGGCATAAAGAAAGATAAAGAAATTGTTATTGAAGTGGATGGTACCAAAGAATTGCATGTGACTTTATCTCCTAAAACTCCTGTCAATGATCCTCCTGAACCAGAAGAATTAATTAAAGCTTTAAATGTACATAGATAAGTTATTTATTAAAATATTTATAGAAAAAAAAAAAAAACAAAATATTTGAAATCAAATTATTGAAATAATATTGATTTTACATATTTTCTCCGTGTTGTAATCTTATTTTATGAAGTTTATACTATATTTTTCCATACTGTAAAACTGATTTGATATACAGAAAGAATCAATTAAACACATATATACTATTTATATTTTATAAATACTAAATAATCTTAAATTAAATGAAAAAAAAAATATTTTTAAAAAATCTCATAAGGTCATAATCAAAGGTTCATAATCTTAAACTTCCTATTAAAAACTATAACTTATTTGTTATGAAAATAAATATTTTATTTAGAAAGTGGAAATTATAAAAAATGCATATTTAAAAGTTGGTTTTTATTGTTACAAATATTCCCCCTTATTTTTTATTTGTATAAAACAATTATATTAATTTAAAGTAAATGATTTAATATTTTTATTTAATCCCAAGTTTAAATTAATTTTTGGAACAGTAATATTATTAAATTTATGATGTAGGTATTTATAATTATTGTATACAGTAAACTAATTTATAAGCTTTTAAATCGTAAGACAAAAAATGTGAATTGGTAGTTGGTACCAAATTACATTTTTGTTTTCAACACTCATCTCAATTTAAATTCTATTTTCATTAAATACTTTCATCTGTTCATTACTCAAAATTTGATTTTAAAAAATTAGTAATGTATGCATAAATATAGTAAAAAAAAAATATTTAAATCTTTTTAATCAAACATGCAATTAGTAATTTAAATATGTTACATAGAAATTTATTTCACTATACTTGAAAATATTAAATTTTTAAAATAATTATGTACTTTGACTTATAGGATTTAGAAAATGCCCCTTCGTGTGATGCGGTTGTACGAGAACGAATTTCTAAACTTCCTCCAGAAATTGCTGATGTCAGTTTACTCTCTCAGTTAAAAGGTTATTATTACTTTGTATTAACTTATTCAGTTCTAAAAATGTGTATAGTAAAATATATATGTAAATTGTTTATTTTCTGTAATATATTATATTGGAATTTATTATGTTTTTAAGATTTGAATTGATAAGATAAATTGTATTTTATTTCTAAATGCTACATGTTGTGTTAAAATTTCCTTTATTTTTCCAACCATTTTAATTATAATTTTACCATGTGTAAATATTGAAATTAAAATGTATTATTAACTGTATTGTTACATAGAAAGTAGGTATCCAATACATGTATTTATTGCAAATAGCAAAATTTGCGTTAAATCTTACTTATCTTACAGTTTTAATAACTTGAAATTTCTTATGTAATTGTGTTTATTTATTTATGACAGGTATGACTAGTAGTGTATGTTTTTCCTCCATTATAATAATAGTACATTTTTGCTCTAAAATACTGTTTAAACAATTCATATTTGTCTTAACTAATGAGCATAAATTTTAATAATTTAATTAACACATATTATATATTTAGTAATTGGCCTATATTATTAAGAATGTTTAATTTTTGTTTTATTATATTTAGGTAAAGATGAAGGTGAAGAACTTTTGCGTAAAGTAAATGATGCTGTTGCACTGTTGACCGATTATAACACTAGACTGGTGTGTGAAATGGAAGACCGCAAGAAGGTCTCTTCTATGTTGCACGATTTCATTCAATCTCAAAGAGACCTTATTGACCAAGCAGAACAAAGATTACAGGCAAGTTATAGTCATATATATATATATATTTTTTTTTAATATAAGCTTTTATAGCTGATAAAAAAGCATTTGTTAATTATAGTTCGTTAAAGACAATTTTTAACATTCATGTATCTGCATAACCTTAATCAATAAATGTTATATTATGGTTAAAAATATAATTGACCATTACTTATTTCACCTGCAGATATTGTTATATAAGCATTATATCCACATAATTTACTTAACTTTGACAAAGCTAAATTTAATCCAATAAACTATTTTTTACAAAAAAATATAAATAATAATAATGTATGTGCTCACACTAGCCCAATGGTAGTATGGTGAGGTTAAAGACTATACAGCTGCTAAAGTTTATTTAAAAAAAATACATAATTCTTTATTATGAATATGTCATACCTAGTACTAGCCACTAGGATACTTGCCATATTATGCTGTCCATCTTATAAACGTAGGTACAACATACCAAATTTACGTTCAGTAAAACCAATTTTGTGATGATGCTGTACTTACGTTTACATGACAGAGACAACATATGCGGGTGTGATGTTTTCTTAAAATCTACATTTGAATAATATAAAAACAGCTGAATAAAGAAAATATTAATTTCACTACATACCTAGATTTTAAAGAATTATATAAATCGTAAATGTTTCTGTTACTACCTGTTTATTCTCGATGTTCATTGATTTGCGATAAAAAAAAAATATTAAAACAGTCACATGAGTGTTGAGTACTAATAGATATTACTATAAAATATTATAAATATAGTCCTAATACATTCAATTGTTGTTAAAAATACGAAACACGTAAATTAAAGCTTCATAACTAAATAGTTACCCTCAGGCCTCAGTATTTTATTTTAAATACACTGTGAACACACATTTATTACCGATGCCACGCAGATTGTGATTAGAGATCCCTAACCTAAGGAGACTGCAGTTTTAGTTGATATTTTGTTTGGTTCTCTAGAAAACAGTATAGCTATTCGTAAGGATCGTGCTCTTTCGAGTACAAATATATTTATTTTTATGGTAAGCACTTCCTAGGGTCTATATATGGGATGGGATTTCTTTATATAATTCGTCATGGTAGTTTTGATGGTCCTATACGCGCTATTGTTCATTAAAACGACCTCAAGGTTAGGTTTGTCAATGTTTATCACAAGTAGGTAGTAGGGAGGTCATGTGATATATTTATCTATGTATATATCTTTATACACATTATATTACCCCCTTCTACAAGAGATGATGTGTGCGGTCTTTATTCCCTGTGGAGTGATACCCAGTTGGAAACCGGATGGCGCAATCGGACGATTGCATAAACCCCATATTTCTTGCACTTTGTTTTAAATCGAACCGACAACTGTGTGAGTCGCAGTCAACTGTGTGACCATTAATTGTGCCACTCCGGTCCAAAAGCATAACATTATATCTGGCGATAATACAAACGTTCCTAACCGTAAGACGGGAAAACATTTGTTTGGCTGTTTATAATGAGGGTATGATTTCAATCTTACATACGATAGTAAAGTTGCTTTCTGTTTGTAAACGTGTGTCGAACCCGGGGTAGAAATCCGTCGTAAAGCTAGTATGATATATATTTTTATTCACTATAAGAATGAAACATTCGGTATGTGTTTGAAAAATAAATAATATTTGTAAATATTATAATGATACTGAGCTGAGCTTACCATAATTACTATATACTTTAATAGAATGAAACAAGATTAGTTATTCTATATGTATAACGTTTCTGAATAAAAATTAATCAATAAAATCTTCAACAATTATAGGCAAAAAAAAATTAAAAATGTTTATTGTTTTGAGGTATAAATACTATGCAAATAAATATATTGTTTTAAATTTGTATTGAGTAGGTGAACTTGAAAGTTAAAATTACAAAATAAGTATAAACTGCACATCAATATTAAACGTATTTGAATTATATTTAAGAGTCCTTATGTATTTTTTAACTATTTATTAATTTAATTAATTTAAATAATCGTAGTATTATTCTTTACACAAATTTATTGGTCATTATTATATGAATTGTAATTGTATTGAAGTCTGGAGTAATAAGTTAAATTTAATCGTGGTAATTATTTATTTTTATATTTAAAATATCTGTAATCAGATGCATATAGTAAATGAAATTATGACTAGGTATTATTGTTAAATTAATATGAATGTCTATGAATGTAATGTGTAATTGTGTTAAAGGGTTATATCCCGTATATTTAATAATAAAATAAAATAAAAATAAAAATAAAATATTATTTCATTATAATAGAAAAATATGATGAATAATAATTTTACAACAATTTTTTTTTTTGCATTAGTAGGTAGCAAGATAATCTTTTTATTATAATTTAGTATATTTTATTAAATATTTAGTTTTATTTTAATCGAATTATATAGGTTTAATAGCTATAATATTTAAAATTATTCCGATCATTGATTAACAATAATATATTGTGGGGTACCTATAAGTTATAACTATTAATATTATACTTATCGTACATTGGCTTTTAAGATAAATAAAAGAAATTTCATAAAATATCGATTATTTTCGTTAGAACTACCTATTAAAGTTTTCGAAAATTATCAAGTCACCAATATCTACGGTCAGATAAATCATTGATAAGACCAAACTTTTGTGGGGTGATAGGTATTATATCGAAAACATGTATTTTAAGGTTGTGTATATATATAGGCTTTCTATATGGGTATACTCTATTTTATAGAGTCTATAAAACCCTTCGGTGTGAACCAAAATTCTGGGTTCATTTTTGTTTCTATTCAAGTAGTTCAATTTTTTTTTTTTACAAGTACCATTTTCAAAATATTTCGTCAACAGCGTATTTAATGTGACGCAAAAACATAATATATAATGACGGTGGAATTCATTTGAATGCATAATCAATATTAATCGTTATTGTGTACGTTTCAGGAATATCAAGGTAAACTTCAAAAAGTTTGCCAAGTTCGACAAGAGGTTAACACGCACTTACAAAATCTACCGGATTTAGCACAATTGCCCAGCGTTAAAAGCGGCCTCGCGCCTCTTCCGTCAGCGGGCGATTTGTTCACAGTGGGTTGATGACTATTTTGGCTATACCTTATCACTTACCCTGGTCATATATGTATCTAAGACTACGCACGCTCGTCCCAAGTGTTATGAGTTACATTAAAACGGTTTTGAATCTAAAAACAACTCCCTGGTTATACTGTGTATTAGTTAAATTGTATTGTGTAAAATAATATGGCATTTGATAATAATTTTCTTATTATTAATCACACGATTTCAATATTTTTATTAAGTCTATATCATATATTTTACAGTTCTCAAAGTGTATAATAATGTGTTATAATTAATATTAAATTTGTCATTAAAAAAAAAAGTTTTTATGGTAACAACTATTGTGTTATTGTTGATCGAATATATAACTACTATTTGGTCATGATGACCACGGGTAAGAGAGTTGAAGCTATTATGACGTACCTATTAAATATAAACAATAAACATGGCTGGTAAAACTTGTTTGCCATGGACAGTTTTTTGGAACTGAACTGATTTTATTAAGAAACTATTTCATGGACAGTGGTTGAAACTTAACATACCCCCCTAAAAAAAAAAATAAATAAAACCATTGTGGACACGTTTAGTATGGAGCTCAATGGAACGAGTACTGTTGCACTGGCGGTCCGCACCATTTAGCGATAAACTCCAATGTCTGTTTTACGGCCGACGATTGAACTGTTTTCGATACGGTCATCACTTTGGTCCAGTCGTCCTTAATGGCCATCCTTCCGTTCTCGAAGGTCACCGCGTGACTCTTTTTTGTATCTATCACCGGCCATCCAGATACGACGCACACGGGATACGTGCCCCCATCCGGTGCCGTCAGGTTCGACGGGTAAAGCTTTCTCTGATCAAACGGCAAACTCTGCAAACCGACAATAGTAACACGCGACATTAGTACATTACGTATTTTATAATAGGTTTACTTGTTTGTGCAATGTGAATATTATATATTAGTTTTTGGGGTTGGCATTGATTTGGATTTGATCCGAAAACAGTTGTGTGCTGTCGATTTTGTATAATCATTAGTTTGCAAGATACAATTTTCCGCCAGGGAAAATTTCAAAATTTAATTGCTTAATTAGTTAGTATGTTTGGTTCAATTAACGTTGTGTTATAGCTAACATAATATTAAGTATTATTATCTATAATAGCATTTTGCATCATAATAAAACATTTTAATTTCAAAAATATAATATTACTATAACTATATATTTTTGTAATTATAAATGATATGAAATACGCGTGATATTAAATTATATACAGTTAAATAAATCCCAGGGGTGTAATGGCCCCTTTGTCCTTTCCCCTACAGCTGGTAGCCTGCCTATATGTCATGTTGCAACCATATCCACTAATACTTATACATATAAACATATTATAGTTAAAAATAACCTATTAATAATGTTTAAAAAGAAAAAAACACGAGAAGTTATAATAAATAAATTTAGTATAGGTACCTCGCAGTGGCGTTACTTAAGATTTTTAACGAAGAGGTTTGACAATTTAAATTACAACATTAAGCAGATCTACAATGATACTGAAAAATGAAAAATATAAAATAAAATAAATCAACCATCAGAGGTTTCTTATAAATAGAGTCGTTATTTTATTTTTAGAATAAGTATCTAAGTAAGTTAACGAATAAAACTATATTCGATTATAATATTTTTTTTATTGTACATATGCTCGTTTGTATGTCTTTGTAAATACCTACTTACTAAATTATATGTACTGTATATAATATTTATGTCTTCAATCGACAGAAAAAGAAGAATAATCAGCAGCTTATATTCCTTTATACAACAAGACAGGCACCACTTTCATTAAATCATATATAGGTATACGAACACACGCTAGATATTCGAACTAAACTTTACTACCTATAGTAAAGTTTGATTGTCCACCGTCGTATGACCTGTACTATTTTCTATGTATAATGTAATAGGTAATCGATTAAAATAACACGTATTTAGTTAAATATATTATTATACTAACACTTATTAAACACTAAATTTGTTGTTTGTTGTTGAGGTATAATTTAAAAAAATTACGAACTCGATCTTAAAAAAAAATATTAGAATTTAATTTATGACATGTAACGACTATACTATATTACTATATAAAATACAAGTATTCGATGTGTCTGAAAAACATAATGGACGATTTTAAATGAAAATTGTTATGAGATTCTTCCCAATAACGCGCTTGCCCCCTTGAGAGGTCTTACTCGTCATTTTTATTTTATTATATTTTATTTATCTGTTTCTGGATAATGTTATAATTCTAGCCGTAGTTATGACCCAGTATACCTACTGCTCAATTGGTTGAAATTATTTGTTGGTATAATTGATTGTAAATATGTCCCATAAAAAATTAACTACGGATAAGGTAAGTACCTATATACTTCTTTAAGACATAATTATAATTAAATTGATAGGTGGTAGTTATCAGTCATGTACGTAGTACGTATACAGTGAAGTAGCTTGAAAAATACCTGTATTATAATTATAATTAATAATACTACCTACCTATTTAAATTATAGTATTATGCATGGCTAAACAAATTATTAAGCCATGGTATTATGTTTACTATTTTTTTATATAAATTATATTCACCTACAATTAACTTCACTTAATTATAATTATATTACCTAGCTATATGCCACCATTTATCAACTGGGTACCTAATTATTATCATGATTTTAATAATTATTATTTTAAAAGTAAAAATTAATTTTTTCATTAAGTGTTGACACTTACCTATTAAGTATTATTATCAAGTATATACCTATAATTAGCCATTAAATATAATATTTTTTAAAAAAAAAAACTTATATTTTACTATTTTTAATCGAACATTTTTAAGTTTAAATAATTTTGAATCATAGCATACAATTTTAAATTTTTATTCTGAAGCAAAATAACCTAACCCAAATTGATTTTATTATGAAGCTATTACCTACACTGAAACGGAAATAGGTAACCGAAATTGCTGAATCCAATCTGCCACACGCAGATGACAGATTCCTCATTCCAGTCAAATTTGTCCACAAAACAATAAGTATACCGACACTGATGATTTTCCCGTGATCTGATATTGGACCGAGGTAGTACGACCTATGTAAAATTGATACAGAGCGCCATATTTTATATTTTTCGAGCGGAGACTGGTAATACAGCCAGTTTAGTACATATTTTAAATAACATACTATAACAATATAGTTCATACTTCAGTAAACAAAAAAAATAAATGTACAAATATTAAATACAAAAGACCTTTATCAACCCTTCAAGTAGGAAACAAAAGTATACACCTATTATATATTATGTAATTATTACGATAACATTAAATACCATTAAAAACGTTTTAATTAATTTTTATGACTATATCGCGATTAACAATGACATTTTGTAAAAGTTTCGGGTAATTTACTCTGGATTCTTACATTTTACTTATACAGGTTAAGCAATAACTACCTACTCAGTTTTCGGAAAGTTCAATTGACAATTGAATTGTTCGTGTACACTTTATTTTATTAAGATACACGTTCATCATGTTTACGTGCTCAGAAGACGTCAGTGCAATATTTGTTTTCTTTCTCAGACCCTGCACGTGCATCATAGATAAAACGCATTCAAGTTAAATCGTTTGTATGCTCTTTGAATAACCATAGAGTAAAACTATCTCTGACAAAAATTATAATGAATATTATTTTTTAAACTTTAAGATTTTAAATTTATATTGTATTATTATTTTATGTAAAAAATAAAAATAAATAAATAAAAAATAATGAAAATTAAACGTATGATTTAGACAAATCAATATGTCATACCATCGATAATATTATTGTCTATATATTTTCTATAATAGGTGATATTACATAAATGCATAAAAAAAAAAAAATGATTTTATGATAATGCGTTATATAAATCTATGTTTCAAATATTTGAAAGAGAAAACAAACAGTGAACTTTATCCTTTTAAGAAAAAGAACAACGTTCATCTAGTCCTTTCAACTCGTTTGTTTTAATTATTATATTATATTTTATAAATATTTAAAGAAAATTGAATGATATGTTACCCGTTATTTATCTTAATACAAGTTGATTGTTTTTTATGGTTTATATAATAATTAATTACATATTGTTTATATAAATACAATATGCAAATTTCAAATATATATTTGATTATTACTTATATTATTACTTTATTATTATTACTATTATA